>APFE031206758.1:329711-466995 GCA_000404065.3 Pinus taeda
GTGGGAGACCTTTGGGAGTCTCAAATACCTTGGAATGATTGTCCAAGACTTTTTGGAGATCTGGAGAAATAGATGATTTCGATGTGGAAACATCTAGCGAACATAATTGTGCAATTACATGTCTCTGTTCCTTTTTTAGAAGCTTTGTCATACTGTTAGAGTTTATTATCTTTCCCAGTTTCCCTGCAATACCCCTTAATTTGACTTCCTTTCCTTCCACAGAAAATTTCATGAAAATTTCTTGAAAATTAAAAGCTATTGTACCTAAGGATTGTAACCATTGGACTCCTAGTACAACATCAGCACCTCCCATTGGAATGGAAAGCATTGGGCTAGTCAATACATATTCTCCCATGGATAGCTTGATATTATGGCACTTTCCAGAGAAATTTATCGTTCCTCCATTTGCAACCAGCACTGGACACTCTGGTGCTGGATATAGGAAGCAATTCAATTCTTTTGCTATCTTACAATGAATAAAATTGTGGGCACTTCATAATCAATCAACACTATTACCTTTTTCTTCTTGATTTGTCCTTCTATCTTGATGGTTTTAGGAGTGGTAATTCTAGCCAATGCATTACAAGATATGGTTCGATTCATTTCTTCTTTATCTAGGCTTTGTTCCTGGAGTATATCCTCTTCTTTTAACCTATCTTTCTCCTTTTCTTCTTCCTCTTCACAATCTATGTAGAATAATTTCTTCTCAGCACACTTATGACCTTTAATGTATTTCCTATCACAATTGTAACAAAGCCCTTTTGCTCTTTTTTCTTCCAATTGCTGTGGTGTCAACCTTATAGGTTGTGGAAGACTAGGGGAAACAACACTTCCATATTTATAGTTGTGAGCGGTATGCTTCCGAGTTGCCATAATTTTGATTTCCATTTTTCTTGCTAACCTGAATGCCTTCTCTAATGAATTAGGTTCCCAAAGGTGAACATCATGTTGGATATTATCCTTTAAAGTACCAATGAACACATCAATCCTATGCTCCTCTGGAATATTTTTTACCCTTATGTTCAATTTTTGGAACTCCTCAACGTGCTCCATTATTGAACCCTTTTGTTTGAGACTCATCAATTCGCTAAAAAAGGTGTTGCTTTTTATATCCTCATAGTGTGATGTCAATTCTTCTGTAAAAATTACCCAAGTGATAATTTGTTTATGAGATAAAAACCATTGATACCATACAAACTGATTTTGCTCCAAATATAAAGTCGCAATACGTACCTTTTGTGTGTTTTGCACATTATTGAGATCGAAAAATTGCTCCATCTATAATATCCATGCTGTGGGATCCTTGCCATCAAACTTCCTCATATCGATTTTTGGAATATGGTGGGTCTTCGATCCAACATTAGAGTCTATGAAATCATGATTAAAATTTATTTTGTTAACATCATGAGTTTCCTTTACTACCGTTTCACCATTAGTAAGCATTTCTTGTAGAAACTTTGTCAAATCTGTCTTCAAATCTTCCATGCTTGTCTTCAAATCTGTCTTGAAATCTATCTTCAAATCATCCATCTTAGCTTCCATGTCATTCATCTTAGCTTCTACGCCTTTCTTTAAACCATCCATATTAGCTTCTACATCTTTCTTTAAAGCATCCATCTTATATTCTGTTACTTTTTGTGCAAGTGACACTTGTTGCACTTGGTCTCATAATTTTGATATATGATGTTGCATTTCTTCCTCTTCTTCATGAGTCATGCTAGAGCTTTCAGGTTGCTTACTAGGTGTTTGAAATATCTTTCCTTGGGGCATCAATTACTGATAATAATTATTTACTATGCCCTTTGAATTCCTTCAAACTAATTTTTCAAACCAAGATTATGCAAAAATTTAAAAAAAAACTACAGACCTTTTTTCACTTTGTAGGAGCTTGATATTGAATCTGATGTATCTCTATAATTTCGAATCATCCAGTTCTAAAATTATGACCTATAGTAACCCTCTATGTCCTCTTTCCATGCCACCAGTTTGATCCAAATAGGATTCTCCAGGGAAGAGTTATGCCTAATCTCCCACAGTGACCTGATTATAGACTAGTTCAATAGAGTGAACTTGTACGATGTGCCACGTATCACTGTTTCAACCTTTGGCTCTGAAAAATATATACAAGAAACTATATTCCATCCTCTTTCTATACCTTCTTACGAAATTTCAATCTCATTCTCAGAGAGAAATTTATGACGATTTTCCCCTGGTCACCTGTTTGGAATGTAATTCAGTAGTTTGCTAAAAGACCAACTTCGTAAGATCCTAACTCTGCAAATACAGCGCTAAAAGCTCTGAAATTTGGACACAAGGTTCAATGTGATTTTATATCAAATGGGTTTTTGTTTTTTCTTCTGAAACATCGCAGAAAACAAGTTATAGGGAAAATTCCATGATGACCTATTTGCAGCAGCGAAACCCTAGAATCCAAAGCTCTGATACCAAATGTTATGAAACGAGCTCACAAAAAGATAGAAAAGATAGATCAACGCCTTAGAATTCAGCTTCTTCGAGGGGGCAACATCCTTTATATTACACAAATTAATGATTCTTTGATGACTCAATTGACAAAACTTCCTTTCTATATATAGGAGTTTAAGGAATGATGATATAACCTAGCCGATATAAAGGCACAAAAATAACAATAGAGAGATTCTATCGGGCACAATAATAACAATATGGGGACAATAGGGGCACAACAATATTAATAAGGGATACAACTACAATAGTAATGGGGTAATCACTAGTATTATATGGACCTAATACCTAAGATTATTTATAGGGCATTAGGGGAACAAGGCCTGGTCTAGTTGTAGTAAATGTAACTTGGTAAAGTTGTTGTTGTTGAGGTAGGACTTGGTCAGGTTCCTAAGTCTAAAATAAAATAAGGGTAGTTATGAGGGCATGATACTTAAGGAGTGCCATGGCATGCCAAGGAATGAAAAGGCATGCTGACATATGCGAGATAGTGTCAATGCATGTCAATAAGTGTTTGGGAGTGTCAGGGAATCACAAGGGAGAACCAGGTCAAAGTGCATAGAAATTAACGAATAAGAGATTATGCCAGGGAGTGTGAGTGAATTCTAGGTGTCCAATGGACGAAGTGTGTTAGGCGAATTTCATATTAGGACTTGTGGGAGGAAAGCCTATGATTGTGATAAGAGGATGGAAAAAGCAGTTTGAGACAAAGGGAGACTTTGGTCTAGGCACAACACTATTTTTTCAATGACTTGGTTTGGTTCCCAAGTGACAAAAAAAGTAAGGTTATCTATGAGGGCATGAAAACTATTGAGTGCCAAGGTGTGTAGGGAATTTCAGGAAGTGTTAACACATGTTAGAAAGTTTCAAGGAATTTTAGGGATGTCAACACATGCCAAGTGCTAAGGCATGCCAAGGTGTGCTACATTCTACTATGTGGTGCCAACACATGTCAGGGATTGCCAAGGAAACACAAGGGAGGACTTCTTTCAATTACCCGTAAATGAATGTATGTGCATGTGTGATAGGGAGTGTTAAGAAGTTATAGGTGTGTTAAGGAGGGAGTGACAATGTATGATATACAGTGCCAAAATATGATAGAGTGCTAGGAAAGCCTGCTAAGATGTGACAAGTTCTATGGTGTGCCTGTGTGTGCCAAGGAGTTTTAGGGAGTGCTAGGGAAACACAAGGGAGCACTAGGTTATAATGCATGTAAATGAAGGAATAGGAGTGTGTGGCATGGAGTGTCAGTTAGTTCCAAGTGTGTTAAGGAGGAACTACAAGGCATGCTAGGTAATGATAAGGAATTCTAGGGTTCTATGGCGACATGTGGCCAAGATGTGTCAACACTTGCAAGGAAGTGTTAGCTGGGAGTGCTAGGGAAGCACAAGGGAGAACTATGTAAAAATGAATGGAAATGAAAAAATAAGAGTTTGTGACTAGAAGTTTCAGTGAGTTCGAGATGTGTTGAGGACAAATTGACAAGGTACAATAGGCAGTGTTAAGGTATGCTAGAGGCTAGGGTGTCATGCCAAGATGTCATAGGTGCTAGGGTGTAAAAACACATGTCAAGGAGTGATAAGGAGTGCTAGGGAAACACAAGGGAGAACTAGGTAAAAATGCATGGAAATGAATGAATAAGAGTTTGTGACCAAGAGTGTCACCGACCTCTAGGTGTGCTAAGGAGAGAGTGACAAGGTATACTATGTAGTGTTAAGGCGATAGGCCAAGATTTGTCAAGAGCTAGGGTGAGCTAGGGAGTGTTATGGGGTATCTGGGAAACATAAGGAAGCACTAGGTCAAAATGCATGGAAATGAATGAATAAGAGTGTGTGAGAGGGAGTTTCAATAAGTTCTAGGTTTGTTAAGGTGGGAGTAACAAGGCTATATGCTATGGAATCCCAAGGTATGCTAAACTACCAAGGCATGTCAGGAAGTGCCATGGTGTGCTAAGCAGTGTCAAGGAATGCCAAGGAATGTAGGGGATGTTAACACATGCCACATAGTGCCAAGGCATTCTAAGACATGTCAGGTGCTCTGGCATGTCAAGATGTAAATTGTGTTGCTTAATTTTTTTAGACCAAGGTTGGATGTGATAAGCCTTGTCTTGGTAACTTGTTAAGTGGGATGAGTTGAGATTGTACATGAGTACCCTAAGATGAGGTACAAGTAGTTATTAGGTGAACAAGGCATATGTTGAATTTCCATGACACATGAGAATCTGGATTTGGACTTAGAATTTTTGATGCGAACACACTCAAGTGCCACAACACATCTACCATGCAAAAAAAAATCTGCCATGAAAGAAAAAGTAATGGATTGAATGCACAGAGTTTAGGGTCTACAACATCTTCATATGTTAATTCTTATTATTATGATATACAATATCCATTTATATGTCTAGTGTAAGACTCCTCTAGAGATTTTTATGCAACAACAACATCTCTGTGATAAAAGGTGTACTTTCATAGGTTGCTTCATCAAAAACAACAACCAAAAGGGACCTTACTATGCACACAGATGAAGAATTAAGAATATTGTTATCTATGAGTGCTGATGTGGAAGTATGGGACAAAATTACATAGACAATGAACCTTTTTGTTCAACCAATCAAGATCTAAAAAGGAAAATGTGTGATTACATATACATGTGTGATAGTATTTGGAGAAATGCCAACCTAACCCAAAAATTTGTTGACATTTTGTAGGAGTTAACCTATAATTGATACTAAAGTTAATAAAAAGGTAAAATAGGACTGAATTTTCAATACAAAATATAAATTGATGGGAATAGGGCCAAATTGTGAAAGTGTAAAAATTGGTATGGTTTAAAGGGACTAATCCATTCAAAAAGTCTTAAATGTGGCAATGGAGGTTGAGCGTTGTTCTAGAACCCCTTTGGGCATCCATCTTAGGAATTGGTGTAGGATTTAACACTTCAGAATAATTTTTGTAGCAGTGATGTCAACACTTGTATGGTGACTTGGGGTTGGAGTTGGTCTGTCGAAGCTCATTAGTCTACTTTGGAGCTTCTCTAGGGTGATGCCTTATATGCCTTGGAGTACGAGGGCATGATTTGATATTTAGTTTGCATTGAAGAGGCTTTGGAGGCTAGATACTGCAGAAAAACCCCTTTTTCTGAATAGGGAAGCACATGCCATTGAAGAAAGTAACAACAAGTACACAGATTTGAAACTCAAATCACATCACTATTTATTACTCTTTGAAATAGGAAATAACTAAAAATTTCAAACTTACTTTTCCTTTATTCTAGAAGGTACAATGAATCTGGAAACATGTATAACAATGTCTCAACTCCTAATCCTATTTCACCTTCCTTGTATGGATAGACAAGACAATTAAATTCTGCCTCTACTGAATATGATATGAGATATGTAAACATGCTTCCTTAGCTAAGGCTGAGAATAAATAACTAGGGAAGTGCTCCTTTTAACTCTACATCCAAAAACTATATAGAGAAAAGAGTTTTGCTATTCCAGGTGCCAAAAATGAATCCACTGCCTCAGGTAAGTGCTTTGCCTAGAACGAGATACTAAGGACTTAGAAACTTTGTTTCTTCCTTCAAGAGAGGTGTATGCTAAACATAACTAAGATATCTTGCACTGTCCTCCAAATTCATTCACCCTTAACAGAAATCTTGTGCCTAGAAATAGACAAGAGATCAATATCCAACAGAATTCACTGACGAGCCAGAGACCCTTGTGCCAAAACAAAGAGATAATAAGGGAATTTCAACTAGGGTGGAATATTTCACCATCAAAATTGACAAGAGATAGAAGGGGTAAAAAACTATCAAACTTAATGCTCAAGAATAAATGAATTAATCCACACTTGGTGATCCAAAATGAATTCAATCCTTCTTTATTTATAGATTTTCCTGAGGAGTTTCATATTCTTAAGTGATTGAGTAAAGCTTACTCCAAACTCCAAATTTGGGTTTGTTAAGCCTAGTTTCCCCAAAACTTGCCCATCAATGGGTATTTTGGGGTTTTGCCACCCTTTTATGAAGGATTATAGCCTACAGGGATGGATAGGATATTACATCCCATTCATCCACAATTCGTAGAGGGTGTTACATGGAACCTAATACAAGAAACAATGCTTTAGTTTAGGAGGTAAAAACTAAATGCTTATTTCTTTCCACATGGGACATACATCTTGCAAAAATGATCATGGGTTACAAACAATTCAAAAGTCCTAAATCTTACTAGCATTTTCATAGTCCAAGAATAAAAACCCTTTCACATTAAATAAGGTTAGTACCACATACTACAAGCACAAATGAAAAATTCAAAAACAATATACTTATTCAATGAAGGAATGATGAATCCTATTAGTGCACTTTAAATTGAGTAGCTCTTGAGTTGCAGTGTCAATCAAAATTTCTCAGGTTGGATCATAATTAAGTACTCAATGTTGTTTTGGGTCCAATTTAGGGAAAGGGAGGAGCTCTTGGTGACAATGGGATGATCAAGATTTTTAGAAGGGAGCTTTGCTATACTTTTCAAAATACAAGCCATTCATTCTAGTGGAGGAGATATGGAGAAGTCTTTAAGAAGGACCTTTCCAAGATCAATTTGGAGGAAAATCCATTTTAAAAGCTTAAACATATTTCTAGATTCAAACAAGAGTAGTCGTTTTTCATAACAATTATTAATTCCCAAGCAATTGGAGCCAAGCTGACATGATGACCATTTATTCTTCTATTAGACAAGGAAGAATTTATGAAAAGTCCTTGGCCCTTTGATCTAATATTTGATGTAAATATCTTAATTAGAAATGTAATAAGAGATGTAGTTTATATTAAGAAAAAGGGAAAATTAGAGGGCCAGTTAATAATTATCTCTAAAAAAATCTCAATAGAATCCTAAAATATTTGAAATGGAAAAGGTTAACTCCATGGTTATTTTTTCCTTTAGAAACTTTGGTAATTTCCATGATTGATTCATGTATTCATGCCTTGAAAGAAGCTCACAAATGCTTTTGATATTGGTTGAAGCAAAGAAAATGTGTAAAGTTACACTCACATAGAGGTATGGAAAGAAAGTATGTGGAGCTTGTTGTCTCAGACTACACACGAAGAATGAACAAAAGGTGAAAAAACCAAGTCAAAAGGTATGTGTAGCTTTTGTCATGCAGAGGTAGGTGTTAACTCCATACTCTACATTGAATGCTTTGTGGCACAAGTGACACAAATGTTTGCATGCAGATATTTGGATTAAAAGGAGTGGAGCTTGAAGCTACATGTCCACTATTACCCCACTTTTTGTATGAGTTATAGGAGATAAAAATAATGAGATACAAGAGATACAAAGTATATACTATTTTTATTTAAATTTAATAAAAAATATTACTATGTATTCCTTGACATAAAACAAACATCTTCCATAAAATATTTTCTCCATGAACCTGATTTAAAGTGAATCTCTTTTGTTGACGTGCCCAGCAGCAAATAGAAACGATGCCGATGGGCCATTTTCAGTTTAGAAATTAACAATTAGTTTCAATTGTAAGATCTCCTATTTTCAGTTCAGATTTCAGTTACAGGTAGTGAAAGAGGACTAGTTGATCAATCTCGATTAATCACAAGTTAGAATCTGCTAGCTCTCCAAATGATCTTATCCAAATATTTGCAATTCAAAGTCACGTTGACCAAATTTAACTTATGTTCAACGCGAGTTTGACTTGTGACTTTTTGATTAAAGCAGATTCCTATCGTAGATTCTGATTTATTCGATTTTTGGCCTTGACTCGACGAGTAAGAGTTTTTCAAGTTTAGGTATGCTGCATTGCTAAAAACTAAACGTCAGCCGTTCCAAAATTTATTTCTCATTTCTCAAGCCCACAACTCATGCGTCGAGACCTTCATTAATCAATCACTACTCACTATTACACAGTCCAGAGTCCATATCGGGGAACTGCCAACATGAGCCTAACTCTAGACTCCATATCGAGAAATCGCCAGTGTCTGCTCTATTCATACTCCATATCGATCCTCTGGTAGTCGCGCATCACCTTCAACGTGTGTTACCTTTAGGCTTAGTCACTTCATTATTCAACAATCAAGGTACATTGTCACTTGGCTTAAATAATAGGTATATTACTATATTGAAGTTTCAATGTCGTTTTCAATGGAAAGTTTCAAGTTTCACTATTCAACAATCGAATGTTCGACGTATTCCTTTGGTTATGACTTTTCATCCCTATAAATGGGGCTTAAATAGATTTTAAAAATGCACTAAGAAATGGTTTCATACCAACCACCAGCCAAGTCATCAAGCATTCCTTCCTTAGTCAATGTCTTGCCGACTCCAAAGGATTTGACCATGCATTCACAACTTTGGGTATTTTTGTCCTTCCATAATCTTTTATTGATGTATTGGTTCAATTGTCTTATGTTAAACGAACTTGAAAATTGAAGATTACAATGCAATATATGTTGATATTATTTCCTTTAGGTAGTATTTCCTCATATACCTAATTGTGTTTCAAGGTCATAATGATATATTAGGTCGAAATGTGCTTGTGTTGCTGGATAGACTTGTCTTTGATCCTTAACAAAACCTCATATCCTTTAAAACCAACTCTCTTTTTTGCAAAGTTATATATGGCATTTTTAATTTTGTTTTTTTATTTCCTTTTACAGGAGCGAAATTAAATAGAAGGCACAACTCCAAATCTAAACATAAGCCAAAATTTAAACATAAGTCAAAAACAACAATAATGCCGATGGAGAAAGAATTTTCTTGGGTTTATTGTGACGATATTCTTGGAGACCCCAAGCTCCTTTGTAAATTTTTCAAAGTGAAATGTAGTGGAGGCATTTATAGATTCAAGTACCACCTTGCACAAATACCCAGCTGCGATATAGGTCTCTCCAAAAACGTTGAAGAAAATGTCAAACACCAAGCAACCTTGGCCATTGATATGTTGAGTCAGCATAATGCCAAGAAAGAAAACCAAAAAAATGAAATAGGAACTCCTGGAGTTGACAACGTTTTTTCCACTACCCCATTGTCATCTCCCTCTATTGAATCCTCAACGCAGTTCCCAAATTTCCCACACATGGCTCCAAGTCCAAGTCAAACTCAAGGCCAAATGAATCCTCCTGCATTCAGCATTGGAGGTGGAAACATAAACACCTTTTTTTCTCCCCACACAAAAATAAGTTCCCAACCTACCTTGGATAGCACTGGTTGGAAAAAAATCATCCATAGTCAGGCAAGGAAGGCCATTGTTAACTTTTGGTATTATTCTGACATACCTTTCCACTATACCATAACTCTTTATTGGCAAGCTATGATTGATGCAATTGCTATTGCAGGTCTAGGGTTCAAAGCCCCTTCATTAGATATCATTAGGAAAAATTTGCTATTAGAAGGTGTTGAAGATGTCATGCTTGTGATATCTATCATGAGTGATGGATGGACAGATCATAGGAATAGAACTTTAATAAATATCCTTGTATCTTGTCTAGCAGGTATAATGTTTCTCAAATCAGTGGATGCCTCAGACAAGGTTAAGACTACACAACTTATTTGTGAAATGATGGAGGAAGTCATTAAAGAAGTGGGAAAAGAACATGTTGTACAAATTGTCACCAACACAACAGCTAACTATATGGCTACTGGTAGACATTTTGAGATTACGCACCACACTATTTTTTGGACCTATTGTGTTGCCCATTGCATAGCTTTAATGCTTGAGGGCATTGTTAAGATTCATTGGATACATGAGGTTGTGGAGAATTAAAATTCCATAACCAAATACCTATACAAACACACTATTGTCCTAAACACCATGAGAAAATACACTAAAGGCAAAGAAATTGTTTGACCTGTAGCGACTAGATTTGCAAAAAATTTCATATCTTTGAAATTTGTGGTTGAGCAAAAGATAAATCTGAAGAGGATGTTCTTAGGACCTGAGTGGGTGGAATCTAAACATTTCAATACCCTTGAAGGTATTTAAGTTGTTGCACTTGTGTTTAATGATGGTTTCTGGAAATATAGTGAAGAGATTATTGTTGTGATGGAGTCCCCTATTAGAGTTCTCAGATACTTCAAGTCTTTTAACTTTTTCACATTTTAAATTTTATTTCAAGCTTATTTTTATTTTCAATGTTTCATATTTATTTAAATTTGAAAGCTTGAACTTTCAGGATGGTTGATGGTGACAAACCCGCTATGGGTTACATTTATGAGGTGATTGATCTCGCAAAGGAGGCCATCAAAAGAAGATACGGGTAGGAGAAGGAAAAGTATATGCCTCTTTGGGAAATTATTCATGCATGTTGGGATAGGAAATTGCATTCCCCCTTACATGCTTCTCTGTACTTGTTAACCCCACAGTATTTTTATGATAAGAGAAAATTTAATGAGGATGGGGAGGCTCACAGAGGAATTATTACATGCATGGAAAGGTACTTCCTTGATCTAGAATTTTAAAGTCGTCTCTTTTCGCAACTATAGGATTATAGAGTGCTAGCTAAATTATTTACCTATACCAGTTTTATATGAGAAAGGTCTAAGTTGTTGCCAGGTACCCTCTGAGGCTTGAAGGCTTCATCAATTTCATTAAATTTGTTTAAACTTTATTTTGTATGTTAAATGTTTTATTAAATTTTGTTGTCATTTTAAGTTTTTACTATTTATTATTTAGCACGTCTACTCACGAACCCTTGCCACTTGCTAGGTCTTTGGTGGAAGAACTTTTGTAGTGATATGCCAGATTTGAAGAGATTTTCCATTCAAGTCTTAAACCAAGCATGCAGTGGTTTAGGTTGTGAGTTCAACTAGAGGATGTTTAAGAAAATACATTCTAAGAAGCGCAACCAATTGACACAAAAGCACTTAAATGACCTTTTGTTTTTCCATTGCAATCTACGACTTCGCAACAAGCAAATACTAAGTGAGAGATTGAATTTGAAGGTTTCATAATTTGATTTCAAATTTAAAGTTTAAAATTTAAAGTTAAAAGTCAAACTTAAATTAACATTTCAATGTCTCATGATATTGATAGGTTTGGATCATTCACCAATAGACCTTGAAGAGATAGATTTGCGAACTACAAATGCAGCAGATTGGGTCCAATTAGAGGAGGCTCCTCTTTTAAGCCTACATGAATTCAAGAACTTTGAGAGTCAAGAAAGTGAAGAAGTGGGAGGAATCGCTTCTAGTTCTCACTCTTAAGAGTCTTAGAATCTTAGTTACTGATTTTTTTCTAATTAGTATGTAGTTGTTTGTAAACTTTTAGAAAAAGTTGCTTCCAGTTGTATGTAGTCACTAGTTAGGAGTCATGACTCAATAATTTGGATCATGTTTGGACTCATAACATTGATGAGATTCTTAATCATTTACGATATTTTGGACATATATTGATATTATGAATTGTTTGGACATGGATTTATTAAATATCAATGAAAAATGTTTTTTTTTTTTTTTTTTTTTTTTTTTTTTCAATACATGTGTATATTTTTATTTATTGAATTCACTTATTTTTTCTCGATTTTTCCCCAATCCGATTAAAACTCTTTTCTCTTTTGCCTCGCTAATTTATTGTCTATTCCGAGTCTAGTAACATTGGTTACAAGTTTCATTCTTCACTTATCAGTGTTAAGGTGTTCTATAGAGTGCCAATGCATGCTGAGGAGTGTTAGGGAGTACTAGGAGAACACAAGGGAGCACTAGGTCAAAATGCATGGAAGTGAATAAATATGAGGGTGTGTCGGGGAGTGTCAATCAGTGCTAGTTTTTATGCCAAGGAGTGAGTAACAAGGTATGATAAGCACGGGTAAGGCATGCTAGGGAATATCAAGGAATCTCAAGAAGTGCTAGAGTGTGCTAGGTAGTTTTGAGGTGTGCTAACATGTGCCAAAGAGTGCTAAGGTATGCTAGGTGCTAAGACATGCTAGGATGTGCAGGGTGCCATAGTATGCCAATATGTGTCAAGGAGTTTCAAGACAACAGAAGGAATAACCAAGCTAAAATGAAAAGGAATGAACAAATAAGATGGTTAATAAGTCAAGACTTTTTCTTTTTTAAAAGGGGCATGCTAGGCACACTAATAATATGTTTCAATACACGCCAAGTGCCAATGTGTGCCAAGTGCTAATGTTTGTCAATGCAATATTATGCCAATGAGTTCCAGGGCATGCTAGGGACTATAGGGAATTCCAACACATGATAGGGGAGTGCTATTACTACAAGAAAAAAGGACATTGGTGAGGGGCGAAAAATGTCACCATAAGCTCGTTGGTGATGGTCAAAAGAGCATTTGTGACTAAAAACTAAACACCACCAAAGGTGGCATTGCCAAAAGTATAGGTGTTGTAGTGACATAAAAATTTCATCACCAATAATTATTTATAATGATGGATAGTGACCATCACCATTTCATATGAGCAATGGTGACAAACCATAGCCTCTGTCACCAAAAACTGAACGTCACCAAAGGGGGCATCACCAAAAGTATAGGTGTTGTAGTGACATTTAAAGTTCGTCACCGATCATGATTTAGAATGACGAATAGCAACTGTCACCATGGCATGTGAGCAATGGTGACCGACCATAGCCTTGGTCACTAAAAGCTTAATGTCACCAAAGGTGGCGTCACTAAAAGTATAGGTGTTGTATTAACATTCAAAGTTCGTCACCAATAATAATTTAAAATGACAGATAGCGACTGTCACCATTTAATATGAACAACAATGATTTATTCTGATGGATCTTTAATGGCCATCACTATTGGTGCATATATATGGTGAAGTTCATTGACCGTCACCAAAATCCGCATTGCCAGAAGTATAGGTGGTATGAAATGGTGTAATTCAAGGTCTGTCATGAATAATGACTATAATGATGAACATCAACTATCACCATTTCAGATCAACAACAATAATTCATGGTTACGGACCTTTGAGGATCGTCACTATTGATGCGTATATATGGTGGCATTCGTTGACCATCACCATTTCATATTTTTGGTGAGGGTCAAAAAATGTCACTAAAGCTCATTGGTGATGGTCAAAAGAACATCTGTCACCAAAAATTAATCATCACCATTCCATATGGATGCCAAGGCACAATGGAATTAGACCACCAACCTCCTTCTTGTAAAGCAGGTGCTCTTCCATTGAGCTAGCACCATTTAAAGAATTATACTTTTCAAAAGTAGACCTTGAAACTTCATAAATTGTAAGTTCTACAACTTTCAATAAATTAAAGTCTCAACAATATTTTACTAAAAAAGCAAACAAGCATTGAAGCTGCAGGTCCCTACCTAATGGTTATTGAAGTTATGAAAAGTGGGTGGAGGGAAAGATAGTTATGTATAAGAGAATCAATATGTTCAGTTGAGTACTCAATTAGAAGTGAAAATATGAAGACATTTATAACCTATAACATACCTATAACTAGCAAATGCACCAAATATTGCAAAGGAATGTCATAAGTGGATAGCATATGAAAGAAGAGGAGTCAAGGACTTGGAACCCTTGTACATCTTTCCATGCCTTAGTACTTGGTACATCTTATCTTTTTTGACATGTATTTGTACTATCTAGCACATGTTAGCATGCCCTGGCATTCCCTAACACACCTTGGCAGGCATGACCTCACAACTAGCATTGCATTTTTCCATGACTTGGGAACCTTACATTCAATAGAGAACCTTGGAACTCCCTAGTTGTCATGCCCTCTGTTATCCTCCACAATGTCCCAAGATACCATATACCAATCTTTTAGTTTGGTATCTAGCCCTACCAAACTAGAGAGGGCTCTGCCTATGAAATCACAGCCAAGAGATGATAGGAATGTAAAGGATTTTAGGCTCAATAGCTAGGCTCAGGTGGGTTTTTGGAAAATTTAGGGACTTCGAACTCTTTCGACCGATGTCTTGTCTCGTAGGAACTTTGTTAAGGAGGTAAGGACTTGGAACTCTCTCTAGGATAAAGCACCTAACATGCATGACAGAAGCTCCCTAGAATAGAGTACCTCCTAGCTAGAAGAGTTTCCCCTACTCAAAATATAGAACCCTTCTATATTGTGCACTTTTCTTAAAGATAAATCTGTGCATAAAATAGTACTAAGAAAAACACCTAAATTAAGAAAAGTGAGCATCTAAATCAAACTATAAAAGTATACTAAATATGGTTCTATATAAGTTTGGGAAACACTAGATAAGATGTTTGCATACAACAACCATAAGATGCTTAAAATCGATGCGCTTCTTTCATTGTCGCTATACCCTCACAACAAAATTGCAATTTGTAGCATGTACCCCAAGGTTGTATGTGTCTGTTGAAGGTGTAGATTGAAAGGATCTTCTGAGATGAAGTACTATTGAAGGAGAAACATCTTCAAAATAACAGATAAAGTATACCATGAATTCAACCCATTTGCACATAGACCAAGGCTGCTACTGGGTACACTTCTCCACTGAATGGAAACGACAATGTATTGTAGTGTTGTAGAAGAAAAAAGACCTTTAATGCAGCACAGAAAACTCTAACATATATTGTCACTGTGGCCTTGATTGGAGATAATCTCATCAATATAGGTAACAACTTTGATAATTGAAAAACCAAAAGGTGAGCTGCATAGATCATTTGAAATGACAGATTTGGGCATACTTTATTATTTTTTAGGAGTGTTAGTATAGAAAATGCAGGGTAGCCTGTTGCATCTTTAAATCACAGGACAAGGATGTGAAAGAATACATAAAATATTAAATAGCATGGTATAAGTTGATTGCGAGTTCTTTTGAAACAGCAATAGAATTCTCCTTATGCGGGTTCTAATCTAGAGCGTATAACTTTAAATAAGAAACTAATAGTTATGGGGTTGGAATTGTCTCACAATTCATGAAAGTCCTAAATTTGCTCACTAGAAAGAAGCTAAGCGAGTCGTCAGGTTTAAGGAAGGGAACACCCTATTCACAGGAAGATAACTTGAAATTAGTCAGGCATATTATTTATTGTCTTCTTTTACGTGTGTGCTTTGAAAAGATAACCACATCCAAAGACTCAATAACAACTCTGGTAAAGTTTATAGATGTGAAGCACTTCTGAGAAAACCCATCACTTAATGATAATTGAGCGAGGAATATGTCGAAGGATTCAATCTTACATTCAGTCATAAAAAGGAAGTTGGGGAATCCAGCATCTAGCCAACAAACCAACTCCAACCATAATGTGAAAGGAAGGTTAACTATGAAACCTCTTTCTCTCTTTGTAGTATTTTTGCCTCTTGAATTCTAATACATATGTGGCTGCTTAGATCCACAAAACGCGTTCCAAGTAAACTTTACATGATACAATTGTGACGTGCAAGCTTGACACACGCTCTAGTTTCCCTCTAAAAGAGGGTACATCAAAATATTACGACAAGCTTAACTGTAATTTAATCAGACACTATTGAGGTATTGCATGGAATAAAAAATATACTATCAATGCACTAATTAAGAACTCAAAATAAATGAATTTCTTATTGCTACAATATCACCACTCTTGGGATTCTCGGATAAAGCACCTAACTTGCATGGCAAAAGCTTCCTAGAATAGAGTAACTCCTACATAGAAGTGTGTCCCCTTCTCAAAATATAGAACCCTTCTCTACTGTGCACTTTTCTTAAAGATAAATTTGTGCATAAAATAGAACTAAGAAAAACACCTAAATTAAGAAAAGTGAGCATCTAAGTCAAACTATAAAAGCATACTAAATATGGCTCTATCTAAGTTTGGGAAACACTAAACAAGCATGCTTGCATACAACAACCACAATATGCCTAAAATCGATGCACTTCTTTCATCGTTGCTACACACTCATAGGAAAACTATAATCTACAGCATGTATCCCAAGGCATTGGATAGGTACTTGCACATAGGTCTAAGTGTGTAAACATGTGGCAATATTCCAAAAGGCTCTTAACCTTGAAAATTACTTTAATTAATAGAATTATTAAAGCAATTGGCTTCTATAAGAAAAAGTGAGTTAACCTAAGGAAATGTAGAGGCTATTTTTATAAATGAATTAAATGAATCTCAACATTGATTGCAAGTGATGTTGAGATCTAATCTCAAAAATGAATCACCTTGGAGATCATAGTTTTGGATCCAATCAATAACTCAAACTTATAAAAGGAATGCTAGGCTAAAAGAGAAGGCACGTTAGTGATAACAAGATAATGAGGTAGATCTCAATGATTAGATGGAGGACATACATCCAAGTGTGCAGAGTCCAAAGAGGAGTGTAAGGGATAGCAAAGGAGAAGGATCCAGATTAGTTAGCAAGATCAAATGATGAGTTTTGGAGGGTTTGATCAGCGGGAATTTCCCAAAGTTTTGTTGTATTTGTATTTTTTCTCAATGGGCCATTATACCAGTAAGGCAGCCCTTGTATGATGAAGATTAATTGATAAATGAACAATTTTGAAAGGCAGAGATCTATGTGTGCATGTGTATAACATTGATGTGATTGTTTTGCTTCCACTATTTATATTTATTTGTGTTAAAATCTCAACAATGTTTTTGAATCAGTATAACTGGAGCAATAATTATTTAATCAAAAAGGAATCTGTCGAGTCAATGCTTATCGAAAAGCTTAGGTTAGAGAAATCAACACACACACATGGACAAGTTCAAAACAAGCAGCTTCAAAGAACTTGGCACCAAAGAAATATGTCTATTTGTGTCATATGCACACTTTTACGAATATATGTCTTTTACACATATATTTGAAGGCATAAAATTCACAATTAGGAGATAATTTTCAACATTTTCCTAAAGAAAACCTCACAGTAACACTCCCCCCCTAGGATTTGCACACATGGACAGTTTCAAAAGAAGAACCTTCTAAAAATTAGGCAACAAAGAAATATGTATCGATGCGTCTAATATTTTTCACTTTAACAAATATAGTATTTTTACATAAATATTTAACCACATAAAGTTCACAATGTGGAGAAAAATTTCAACTTCTTTTCTAGGGAAAACTAGGTGGGGAAAACCTGGACACTTCCTTACAATTTGTAGATGGTATCGAATGTAAACCCAGACTAACCCACTAGGGATGTTGAGAGAGGCACACAAAAGGGACATCCAACCTTGGGAAAGAACCCTGAGAACTCGCGCATGAAGCTCAAAGCACTCAAACACTAGAGCTATCCCACGGAAAGAATTTTCAACTTAGACGTAAGAATACAAACATAGCTTCCAAAACAAATTAAATAGGAAAGGAGTGACTTTGAAATTAATATGCTGTAGACATAAAAATATAATAAAAAAATGTATTAAGGGATGGAGCAAGAGGGTTGGGGAGAGATTCTAAACTCCCTTTCACCCTGGGAAGTTCCTACCTAAAACCTAAATAGGGTTTGACAACTTTCTAGTGAAGGGTTGAAAGATGCACCTAACTTGGAATCTAAATAGGTACCCAACAATGCTAATATTCACAAAAGAATGCAATTATGAAGAAAATATTGCTTGTTGTGCACTCCATTCCATTAGTTGTATGTGTACAAAATTGTGGTAGGTGGAAATAGGTGAAGGGTTGGGTAAAAGTGGGTAGAATGTTAGAAAAGAAACCAATGCTTTGTCCCCCATCCTCCAAGCACGTTAGTATCTTTGGGGATTTCCCTGTCATCCTCGGTAGACAATGGATTACAAGAAACATAAGTGGTGATATCTTTTACTAAAGTAAGGCGCCCCTAGTACTTAAGAGCAACGTTCCCAAGTAATAAGAAGTCCCAAGATTACCACAATACCGTGAGTAATTCTAAATTTTCCCTCTTCCAAATGACACCTACAAGCATATAAAAATAACTAATAAAAAAATTATCTTAATTCTCTTTTTATTCCTATATCAAAAAAAGGTGGTGAAGTCCTTCCAATTGCTTTGCACTTATTTAAGTCACACAAATGTTCATTTGATTCGTTTTTCACCATCATCTCACTAGCGGCATCATATCAAGGAGTTTATAGATTAATTGTGGACAAAAATCTTCAAAAGGAATGGAACAACTTTCTCACACATTGCAAGTGTATTAAATTCCCAACAATCCAAAAAATAAAATGTATAGAAAATTTTGATGTTCATCTTGTTATATCTCCTCTAATTTTTGTATTCAGGAATTTTTATAGTTTTCATATATTTTATACTTGGAGCAGTTTGTGTCATATTGATTGACATATGTGGATTTTGGGACAAGGTCAAAAAGAGAATACTCTAAAGTGAATGTTCATGCAACAAACACAAAACATGTTCCTCTTCAAAGATCGTCATTTGCAGCTAGGTGGATCATAAGGTCTTCCATGAATGGGAAGGGTCCTAGGCATGTTCCTATCCACCATTACCTATAGCATGCTATCCATACAGATGGAATAAACTATTCTTTTAGATCTATGATCTAGTTGATGGACCCACACTTTTTGAAACATCTAAAATATGTATAATGTAGTCACTCATCTAGTTTGAAACATAGTACATAGAGGAGATCAATTTTAGGATTTTTCAGACTCTTGCTAGAAATAAAGGGGCTTGTATTTCTACGTGTCCCTCAAAAATACCCCAAGAAATAAAACAAGATGAATATTTGGATAGAAATTTGGTGCTAACACATTGGTCAGGGTGATGGTAGATGAAGAAGGGGCCATTACAAGGAATTTGTCTATTTCATCTAGGAATGCTTGAAGCAAAGGCACCTAAGGATCAGATGTTGGCATGGTTGGTAAAGGCAACAATTTTTGTCACAACCCTTGCCAACAAGTCAGATCCACTTTATGGGGATGCATCTACCCTACCCCTTTCCTAGCATGGTTGGTAAAGGCAACAATTTGTGTCACAACCCTTGCCAGCATGTTAGATCCACTTTATGGGGATGCATCTACCCTACCCCTTTTCAAATCTCAGGTTCATAAATGGGCATAACATGAGGTTTTATGATTCTCCAAATGCTCTTCTTCAAAGGTTTTATGATTCTACAAATTCAAAGGTTTTATTGTTGTTTATCATTTTTCTTGCATAGTTGAAAATCCCACATGCTATCATAGCGAAACCCAAGTTGAATCAAATTTGTTCATGGTCATGAATCAAGGGTTCTAAGAATAGACGAAATAGTTTGTAATCAAGTCTATAAGAAAATAAAAAATCTTTGATATTCTAAGAAAATCATGTTTTAAGCTACTATACAACATATGTTTTAAGCTACTATATAGTAGGGAAAATATTTAATCCACACAGCAGCCAAGAAGATTAGTTAGCAGCAATTTTCATCAGCCCACCATCCAAGATGTAGTAAAACTAAAAGAGGACAACAATATTCTAGAGAAAACCAATTCTCTCGAATTTGAAGTTCCGAAAGCATAAAAGGGGACAAATATAAGCATATTTTACTTTTAGAAGCTAATATTTTTCTTAGTTGCAGAAAGTGAATTTACTATTTTGTGTATTCTGAGAATCCTTGGTTTCCATGAGCTAGTTGTTTGTATGATTGTCCCTTTCCATACCAAGCCATTTACAAAATAAAATTCATGTAGCATAAATGTAAGCAAATCCACAAAATTTTAAAATGTTGTGCTTGTATTACTATAATAATAATAATCGTCATAAAATAAAACAGAAAAATAACATAAATCACAATAGATTGAAATAATGATGCCAATCCTACCCTATTGAAAATGGTTAAAAAACCAACATAAATGAAAAAATACTTTATCAATGTGCAGTACAAAACTAAAATTAAAATAGACAAAAAAAAATAATCTTAAATTTACCTGCATCATGGTGCCACCGGAAATACTTGTAAATGTTTTTACCTGCATCATGGTGCCACTGGAAAGCTTCAATGCTAATATTGACTGTGCTTGATCTCTTGTTACAGGTGATTAAATCTCATAAGGCTATCAACCACATCGTATACAAAGCATGTTACCAGCCACATGAAGAAAGAATAAAGCCACTCGATCCAATGTTCAGTTTGGTGCAAGGGTATGGGGGCCTTCCTTTCCTTCACTCTTCCTTCTTTCGGCAGTACTGAAGATAATACACATTTTCTTCTCATTGCTTATGAAATAACCTAATCGATTCAATCTAGACCTCCTTGACCCAATGATCGAGCCATCCCACCAAGATGCAGTGTTGCAACTCTCTTAAATAATGACGTATTCTGTAGCCTAGTAGGAGCACGTAGGGTACTACTAGGTCTAGAAATCATTTGTCTCATTCCAGTGTTGAGTCTTGCCTAACCATTGTTTCTCGGGTTGAGCTAGTTGGTTCTATGGTTTCGAGGTGGCTTGCTAATAATCCCTTAGCAACGCTGCCAAAAGGTCAAAAGGAGTTACCCACTTCGATCAATTAGCTGAGATTTTGACCAAATATGAAATCACTTTCTTCTTTTGTTTTATTTCAAAGATCACGAAGCTGCCAAGGGCTTATGTCGAAACTCAAAGAGTTGTTGTCTTCCCATATGTAGATTCCCTTGGCTGTCGTCTCCATTAGCGAGGAGTCGAGACTCAGAACCAAAGCTGCAATGAGGAAGCTTATGGTCCACACGAATCTCAATTTTAGCCAACTGTTTATTTAAAATAAAGTCAAGGATACTTCAATTATATTCCACTTATCTTCCTGAACCTCCATAATTATCATCAGAAACTAACTGTGTTTTTCTTATGCAAAACTTTTCAAACCCTTATACACGACTGACACAACCCCTAAAATTACATCATCATCGAGATTATCATATTAGCATAAACATCAAAGGCAATATCTGCAGATGCTTGAGTAGCTTTATTCAAGAAGGTAGTGAAATTGTGAAATCCCTTTCACTCTGGCCCCCATACTAAAAATATTGAAAGCCAAACAAACCGTATGCCAAATTCAATCCAACAGAGTTTCTCTTCTATGGCTTATCTCCGTCCTTCTTGTAATGGCCATTCCCTTGAATACTACCATTTTCTTTGCCCTTTTAAGTGGGATTACAGCCCTTATTTACCAAATTTGACACTTAGGTTTCGACCCCAAATCAAATATGTTTTTCCCTAGCTCATCGAAACTGTGGCGGCCCAGGCAAGTGTTTTTTCCTAGCTCATGGAAACTGTGGTGACTATTTCCAATACGAATTGAGGTATAGAGATGCAGAGGGAACTAGATGGTGGTCCCCACAGGTGTTTTTCCGTAGCTCATGGAAACTGTGGAGGTTATTTCCAATCTAAATTGAGGTATAGAGATGAAGAGGGAACTAGATGGTGGCCCCCACAAGTGCTTTTTGCTAGCTCATGGAAACTTTGGCAGCTATTTCCAATCCAAGTGGAGGTATAGAGATGCAGAGGTAATTGGTTTGGCTCCGAGTTGGAAAATCGACATTGTAAAATTGTAGCGATAAGAAAGCATAAATACCTAGTGAATGGGAATGTGATACCCTGTAGATCTGGAAGCCCGCAGGTCTAAAATGGATTGAAGAATGTGTCAGTGAAGATATTGTGAGAATTTAGAAAATGGAAATGGTGGAGTGAATATATTGTGAGAATTTAGAAAATGAAAATGGCGGAAAAGAAAGGGAACAAAATTTAAATTCCCAGATCAGAGATAGGTGAGAAGATGTGAACGTGGGTGTTTAATAGTGCCTTGGAGTGAATATATTGTGAGAATTTAGAAAATGAAAATGGCGGAAAAGAAAGGGAACAAAATTTAAATTCCCAGATCAGAGATAGGTGAGAACATGTGAACGTGGGTGTTTAATAGTGCTTAGGAATTATTGTTGACTCACAAAATTTTATAGTGTAATTATTTTTGATAATTATAGTGTGACTAAATTTCCTAGGCATTTTTATTATAGGTTGAATTTTTACAATTAACATGGATATTTTGTTAAAATGTTTTGGGATGAAGTATGCAGTTTTATAAATAATTCGAAAAAATATTAATATCTTAATTTAAGAATAAAAAATAAAAAGTATATTAATGAATAAGTTGTTACACTTTGTAAATTTAAGTAATATTTTTTAAAATTAATAGGTTTCACTCTATTCATGTCTTTTAACCCACTTTTATGAAGAAAGGGCGGTTGAGCATTGATTTTTATAAATTTATTGAATTATATTAACTTTTCTATCTTTATTTTTTTGCAATATAGATGGGGCACTTATCTAGAATTAGAAGAGTATGTTTTTTAATGCAATAAATTGAATTGGTAATGATCACTTAAAGAGGCACACATATTATCTCAACATTTTCTGTTGCACTCTTTCTCATTAAACAAAGTAGCTTTTATTTAAGTTGGAAGGACAAAAAAATCATGGTTTTAATTGCGATATTTTTATTCTCCACCTCTTAATCCAATGTAATCACAATTAAATATGGTAGAACAATTAGGCTTTAACAAAAGTAATTGTAGTATTTGAAACTAAACCTAATAACATGTTTGAGTCAAAGGAATCATTTCAATTATCCATGGAACTACAACGAAATTATGCCAATTTATCTAATATTGGATCTTGAATGCCTAAGAAAACTCAAGATTGTGGATATGTCATATTTATGTTGTTTGTGTTTTTGGGATATGACTTTATGATGGGATGAATGGAATGCAAACATGCAAGATAAATTTAAAAATAAAATGGTGAGCCTACTTAAGAAATTGGTTGCACTAGTTAAAGTGGCAGTTAAACATTAGTAAGAAGTCAAAACTTTTAAGGGGTAGCAAAAGTAATGTGGCATCTCCATCCCATGCATTTTCAGCCATAAATGGATAGCCACATATAGGCCATTAAAATTTCGGCCCTTGGGACCATTTCACTATTATAACAAAAATATGGTTTTCTTAAGGAGGTATGTAATTCATTTAAATGCACACATAAGGTGTAATAACAAAGCAATGGGATTAAACAAGCATTCATTAACATTTCATAGCAACAAAGAATCTATGTTTAAATTAAACTTGACCACACATAACATGCATAATCCATGTTAATTTATTACAGTAAATAATATTCAATCAAATTTCATAGGCACTTGGTTTTTAACTAAGAATGGTCCAAGGAAATTAGTTTCATATGAACAATTTTCCTCCTAGTCATAGGCATCCACTTAAGATTCCATCCCCAAGTTGGGTTATGAGGTCACTAGGGAAAATCAATGTAAGATATAGGCTTCCACTCACTCAACCCAACCCATTTCTCTCATGGAATTGTTACTTCACTCATTACAAAGCATTACATAGATAATCTAACCCACAAATATCAATGGCACTCTCTTTCACTTCCCTACACAACATAAGGAAGATCCTCCCCTACTATGGTCGACAATGCCTTAGGGATTTTCTTCCCTTTAATTCTCTTTAGTGTAGGCAGAAAGAGTCTAATATGTTGAATTTTTTCGAGGAATAACTTGGAAGATTAAAATATGCCTCTCAAATAATTAATGATCAATTTAACTAATGGGTGAAAGATTCCTTAGTTACCCAAACTCTATGCTTATCTACAACCTCTCTATCTCTTCAACGAGGACAATAGATTCCCCTTTCATGGTGTTTATTTTGATCATCTTCATATTTATAGTTAATTAGTAGAAGAGAAGAACAAGCACTACAACCATAAACCTTTTTCTATTCCTCAAATGCACCTTGACATTACTTACAAAAAGGTTTTTTCAACCTATTGTGTGACTTTGTGATCCACCCATATTTTAAATAGGGGTCACACATTAGGTTGATAATAAAGTTGAAAAGTATTTTGTCCAAAAAATCAATATAATATATGTCAAAAATCTAGGTCAAAATTATTTATAAAATGCATAATTTTAGATTAAAAAACATATGTTAAAAATGGATATTACAAATGTGATTGAAAAAAGATTTGATAGCTTCCATTTATTACACAAATATTATAAATGAGGTAGAAAATTATTTTGAAAGTTTAATAGGAGGTATAGGTTGAAACTTTTATTTCAAAAAAATGTTCTTGATCATGAGCTCAGATATGATCCTAGTCATCGTTAAAGATCAAATCCTAATCCTAAACTCCCTTCCTACTCTTAAGGTTTGCTTGCCAAGCCTAACAAATAGCTGAGTCTAAATCACATTCTAAGGAGTTATATTCAACTTTGGATTCATAAGCTCCCCAATGATTTATATATATGTTATGTTGTTATGATTTAAATTTAGATTAATGCTTGAATCTCTCTCCATTATTAATATCAATTACAACAAACTAACTTAATGTCATAGCATAATCAAACAACAAATTATGGTTGTTGTTGGATTTCATAGTGTTAAACAAATGTATATGGAATGTTACTTAAAAGCACTCAATCACGGCATGATAACTTCACTATGTAGATCTCCCCACCTATCTAATGCCTTGGTAACACTCCTCAAGTGAGGCCTTCCTTGCTTCAAGAAATGATAATGTTAATGCTAGACTAGTACAATGGTTGTTGGACACTTAAGTGGACACTAGTTTGCCAATTAAAGCCAATAAATGGTTATTTTGTTGGGACCACGACATCATTTTGAGGCCTTAGGAAAATGAAGGAATGACTAGCTAAACCACAAGTTGAAGATTGTTTTGATGATAGAATGAAATATTTTCTAATGAGGAAGCCACACTATTATGTTGGAGAATGGAAAAATTCAAGGAGACATTCATGTATGAAGACATCTTTGAAATTTTATGTATAGAGTTTTCTAGTGAGTTTGTGTGAATGGTTTCATATTCTTGATGAAGCCCCACATCACCATTGAGGAGGCAAGAAGACAAGTAAGTGGAATCTTAAATCCAATAACTTTGGAGCATTGTGATCACTTGGTTAATCAAGCAATAGACTTTTGTTGAGAGCAGACAATGGAAGGGTGCATTGTATCTTGTTTGTAGTAGAATTGTACTAGCTGTATTCAAAATCTAAGGACCAATTTTAGAATGGGTTTTGAGAGAGATTGGTGAACAAAAACCCTACAAGGATAAAAATATTGTTGGTGAAGGAAAAGTTGTTTCCTACTAACCCATTGAGCATGTTGTTGTAAAACCTTACATTAAGGAATGGGTTGCAACGAGGTTGGAAAATATGAGGGATCAAAGGACCAAATAACCATGGAGGACACAAAATCTAAAGAGAAATTTGAACAAGCTTTGAGGAAGTAGAGATAAATAACTAGTGGTGGTTGAACTAGATACGAGAAAATGAAGAAAGCCACGAGGAGTTGCAAAATGAGATTAGTGAGGAAGGGAGTAGTGAAGTGAGTATGAAAGATTTGGAGAATTTGAATAGGAAAGGTGAGTCAGCCAGCTAAAGGTTGTGAAACAAAGTTTTGGTGATAAATAAAGCTAAATAAGGAGTAGTAGTCAAGGCACCTCAATGAGGTCTGATGAACACACTGGAGTGGGGTTACGAGAGATATACGATTGCAAAGTGATAGGTTGGATAAAATGTAGAATTATGTTGTGGATGAGAAAGAATCAAATGAACTAATGGGAAACCATATTCTAAGGCCAACATATGTGCCCCTTCTATCTAGGGGGATGAGAACCTTGTAGTGGGCATGGCACTAAACATTAGAAACATTGGCCTTGTACCAACCCCACCCCATATGGTTCTTAAATACAATTAGGTAACACTACACTAGCTTGTTAATAATGGTTCAAGTCCACCTACTAGTTAGCTTACTTATGGAGGAACAATAGGAATTAGTGGAAGTAGTCTTAACAATAGTGAAAGTTGAATATTAGGAGTAGAGCAATTGGGAGTTATAGTTATTTAGAGCAAAAAATAAGAGTTTCATGAGTTTTAGTACCTATGATGTTTTGAATTATAACCTAGGAGAATTTAAGAGAAATAATATTAGAGTGATGCACTATTTAAAAATTTTATTCATATGTAAATGCTTTGGAAAAGAAAAACATAATGATCTGCATACCTTGATATAAAACAAACCCTAAAAATGTCATTCTTAAAATCTCTGTGTAGTTACCTAATATCATTCAAGTAGAATATCCCAATTATTTGTGTTAGTAATGGTGTGATCATATTTTTCATTCTATTAAAGGAGCTCTTTCTGGACATGCACCCCATCAAACATAAATCATCCTAACATATATCTTTGAAGTAATATAAATCGTCCAATAACTATCCTCAAAAGAATTCTCACCCATAGACTTGGTGACGGTGTAAGGCTCGTATTAAAGTGGTATGAGATTCTTATGGGAGTTTTTTAATTTCTCTTAATGCGTGTCCAACCTAAAACTTATGTGAAACCCAATGGATTGTGTATCTACTTGTACTTGGAGTTGACAACTTTCTACAAAATATCATGAACTCATTGTTGAATTTGTTAGATATGTTCCTCAAAATTGGTTTCTTTTCCTACCTCATTTCAAGCATGGGAGGTATCTTCATGTGTTATTCCATGAATATAGCTACATTAATTTGTGCCAATTGTTGAGACCCTAAGCACACCTGAAAATGCTTGTGGCTAATAGAAATATGAATAGCTATGTCGAATTTATATTGAAAATATGGAAGGATTTCAACATGTGTATGTGGATGCTCACAATTGTATATTCTAAGGACATCTACAATAATAATATTGATTAATTTTTATTTATTGATCTAGGGATAGAAGGCAATGGATTTGGTCAAGCTTGATGTACATCATGGACTAAGGGTTAAACTAGAAAATATTGAGGAACCAACTATCCCTATCAATAAATATGGTCTTTGGAAACCTAAAATGAACCAAAATATGCTCAAAGAAGAGATTATGAGTGAATTTTGTTGTGACAATCTTCTTACAGGGTGTCAAAATTCCCATCCTAAGGAAGCAATCAACAACAACAAAAACACATTCATTACCATGCTCGACTAACGAAAAAAATGGCATAAAATCCATGGGCACTAACTCCCAAGGATTACCTAGAAGAGGAAAAATCCTACAACAGGTGTAGATGGCAATTTCCTTTGGCATAATATAATTCTTCCACTACTTATAGGCTTCGACAATAGAATAAAACTCATTGTTATAAATTGGGTATCTATGAAACCCATTATGGAGTGTCTGGATATGATAAACCATTGAATGTTCAGTTTCATGTGGGCACTACATCGATGACATGAACGATTGGCTCATAGGGTCCTTGCTGTGTAACCATTCATTGATGAAAGCTACTTCCCCGATGAGATAGAAGTGAAATATGATAGTTGCAAAGGTTGGATAATGGCGTGAGCCTTGACTTGGTAACTTGTAACATGTAACCTGTTAAGTGGGATAAGTTGAAATTGGACATATGTAGCCTAAGATGAGTTATAGTTAGTTCTTAGGTGAACAAGACATAGTCTAGTTGTAGTAATTGTAGCTTGGTCAAGTTGTTGTAGTCGAGGAAGGACTTGGATGGGTTCCCAAGTCCCAAAAAAAGTAAGGGCAGTTGTGAGGGTAGGATAGCTAAGGAGTGCTAGGGCATGCTAATGACTGAAAAGGGATCCTAAGGAATGAAAAGGCATGCTAACACATGCCAGGAATTGTCAATGCATACTAAGGAGTGTTAGGGAGTTCTAGGGCATCATAAGCGAGAATTAGGTCAAAATGCATGGAAATGAACGAATACGGGTGTGTGCCAAGGAGTGTAAGTGAATTCTAGGTGTCCTAAGGATGAATTATACTAGGAGATGTTCATAATAGGACATGTAGGAGGTAATCCTATGATAGCGATACCAGGCTAGACAAAGCAGTTTCGAACAAAGAGAGACTTTGGGTTGGGCACAAAACTATTTTTCCAATGCCTTGGTTGGGTTCCCAAGCTGCAAAAAAAATAAGGTTGTCTATGAGGCCATGGAAAAATAGTGCTAAGGTGTGTTAGGGAATGCAAGGAAGCACTAAAACATTCTAGATAGTTCCAAGGCATGTTAGGCATGCCAAGACGTGCCAAGTGCTAAGGTTTGCTAGGATGTGTCAAGTGCCAGGGTGTGCATCGAACACATGCTAGGGAGTGTTAGGGCTAGGTGTCAGGGAAACACAAGGCAACACTAGATTCAAATTGATGGAAATGAAGTGCCAATGAGTTCTAGGTGTGCTAAGGAGGGAGTGACAAGATATGTTAGACAATTCCAAGGCATGTTAGAAGGTTAGGAGAGCATACCAATATGTGCTAAGTGCTAAGGTGTATCAATGTGTACTGAGTGTTAGGGAGTGTCAAGGAAACACAAGGGAGAACTAGGTCAAAATGCATGGACATGAATGAATAAGAGTGTGTGACAAGGAGTGTCAGTGAGTTCCATGTGTGCTAAGGAAGGAGTGCCATGGTATACTAGGCAGCACTAAGTCATGCTAGCATGCTAGAGCGGTATGTGGCCAAGATGTCTAAGTGCCAGGGTGTGCCAACACATGCTATTGAGTGTTAGGGAAACACAAGGGAGCACTAGGTAAAAATAACGCATGCAAATGAATGATTAAGAGTTTGTGACATGAAGTGTCAGTGAATTCTAGGTGTGCTAAGAAGGGAATGATAAGGTATGTTAGGCATTCTTAAGCCATGCTAGAGGCTAGGGAAACACATTAAGATGTGTTAGGTGCTAGGGTGTGCCAGTACATCCCAAGGAGTGTTATGGACTGCCAGAAAAATGTAAGTGAGCACTAGTTTCAAATTCATGGAAATGAATGAATAAGAGTGTGTGACAGGGAGTGTCAACAAGTTTTAGTTGTTCTAAGGAGGAGTGACAAGGCATGATAGGTAGTGTCAAGGAATATTAGAGTGCCATGGAATGTCAATGAGTGGTAGGGTCTATTAAGGAGTGCCAAATAATGCCAAGGAATGAAGGGTATTCTAACACATGCCACATAATGCCATGGTATTTTTAGACATGCCAAGTGTTATGGCATGTCAAGATGTAAACTATGTTTCTTGCTTTTATGGCCACGGTTGGACGTGAGCCTTGACTTGGTAACTTGTTAAGTGGGATGAGTTAATATTGGAGATGAGTAGCCTAAGATGATTTATAGGTCATTCTTAGGTAAACAAGGCATACTCTAGTTGTAGTACCTGTAACTTAGGCAAGTTGTTATAGTCTAAGCAAGACTTGGTTGGGTTCCCAAGTCTCAAAAAAAATAAGGGTAGTTGTGAGGGCATGATATATAAGGAGTGCTTGGGTGGGCGAAGGAATGAAAAGGTGTGCTAACACATGCGAGACAATTTCAATGAAAGTTGAGGATTTTTAGGGAGTGTCAGGGCATCATAAGGGACAATTAGGTAAAATTGCATAGAAGAAAACAAAAAAGAGTGTCTGTTAGGGAGTGTTAGCAAATTCCAAGTGTCCCAAGGATGGAGAGTGTTAGGAGAATTTCATAATAGGAATTGCAGGAGGCAACCCTACAATTGCGATAAGGGAATGGATAAAGCAGTTTCAAACAAAGGGAGATTTTGGGTTAGACACAACACTATTTTTTCAATGACTTGGTTGGGTTCCCAAGTCGCAAAATAAGTAAGGCTATCTATGAGGGCATGACAAGTAGGGAGTGCCAAGGTGTGCAGGGAATTCCACGAAGTGTTAACACATGTGTTGAGTGATAAAAGGTGCCTTTTTAGCTCCTAATTATCTTCACATTAACTTTCAACCTAGGGACGATTCTTTATTTCAAGAGTGTACTCAGTCTGAGGTAGTCACTTGCTCAAAAGTAATGTTTTGCAGTATAGTGCTTAAAATGCAAAAGTAATGAATGCTAGAAACAAAATCTAATCAAAACAACAAGAAACTAAAATGTTATGTAGCTAAATCATTTACTCAAACAATCATCAGTCGAGGAATTAGACAATGATAGTCAGTGTCCTTTACAGTTGTTGATATTTCAATCCACACTAAAGCAAATAATTAGAAATGGAAATTCAATTGGAAATGCTCACTAAAACACACTTGTTGCAATATCAGTTAAAAGGTGAAATCAAATCCTTGCAGAAAAGGAACAACAACTAAGTCTATTGAAAAATTGAACAACAAAGCTTCATCTAATAGAAATGAATTAACAACAAAGCTCATCTTACAGAAATGAAATATTAATGGAAAGGAACAGTAGTGCTAAATTTTTAGAATTAAACAATAATCTTAATTATAACTGAACAATAGGGCTAATTAAATGGAAATACACAGCAACTACAAATGTAATTGAATCAACAATCTTAATCTAGTAGAATGAACAACAATCGCAGTTATAAATGAACAACAATTGTAGTTATAAATGAACAACGATCATAGTTACAAATGAACAACAATCGTAGTTATAAATGAACACTAGAATATGAAATGGACAGCGAAGTATTATATCGGAATTAACAGCATGACATTTTAAGTTATAAATAATAATCTTTCTATCAATGCAATCCAATCATTATTTTGATATAACATGGCGATTCAACAAAATGCTTAGAAACAGAAGATTACTGAATAAAACAAATTAAAAAAATGAAATGGAAATCAAACCATCACACGGAACTGTAAAATAATGATACAAGAAGAAAGTGGATCCACCAAGATAGGCCCTTAGCCGCTAGTGAAGCACTGCTGGATTACTTTGGGAGATGCGAAGGAACTGCAACTATTTTTATATGTTAATCATTGCATAAACATTACAGTAGTTTTGTTCTCTGCTTCAACAACGAGAATCGACAATAACAGTTACAATTTCTCAATAGTAATTCACCCATTTCTCCTATCCTACCCTATCTATCTTTAATCTACCAATCCATCTAATTCTATCTCTAATCATCCATCATGAATCCTCTTCCTTCTCTCTGCTTTGATCTTTGTTTTCATTTAAATACACAGAGAGCAGAGAGTTGTTACAACAGAGATGATTACAATGTGATTCCCATTACAAAATTGGATTTTTCGCAAAAAATTGATCAACGAAATGATATCTGAAATATCTTTCTATCAGCATTCAACAGGAACAGGTCAAATTTGGTGTTGCAGCTGAGATAATTTCGAAAACGGTCACAAAAGTGAATCTAAGAAAAGCATTTTCAAAGAACCTTCCGTTTCTCTTAGTACGGATAGAAATTGGAAAAACTGCACGTAGCAAAGCTAATTTGGTCCATTCTAGACAAAACCCATGTTTCGGATTTTCCAGATTCTTCTCCATGTGCCCGAACCGTTCAATACAAAATTGTCACTTCTTATTCCAGCGAATTTCTCGGTTGGCACATTTAATGATCAAATCTTCAATCTGGAAAATATCTTGGAGGCTAAAATGGTGAAAAAATTTATTAGTAAACCATCATTGGTAAAAAAATTCATAATAATCAATTTATTAAAAATAAAGGAGAAGAAATAATATTTATCCATAAGAGCATAAATAATTATAAAATATAATTATATGATAAATTATGATAAATAGCGTGATAAATAATGGTAGAAATGGGTGGAATAAGCGTTCAAAAGTGATAATAATAATGACATATTAATGGCCCAACAACATGTTAGAGAATTTCAAGGCATGTTATTAATGCCAAGACATGCCAAGTACTAAGATGTGTTAGGTTTTAGGGCGTGATGCCAACACATGTTGGGGAGTGTCAGGGAAACGAAAGGGAGAAATAATTTCAATTTCATGGAAATGGATGCAGAATAAGAGCGTGTGATAGGGAGTGTTATCAAGTTCTAGGTGTGTTAACGAGGGAGTCACAAGGTATGCTAGGCAGTGCCAAGGTATGATAGAGTGTTAGGAAAGCATTCCAATATGTTCCAAGTGTCAGGGTGTGCCAATGTGTGCCAAGGAGTGTTAGGGAGTGCTAGGGAAAAACAAGGGAGAACTACATCATAATGCATGGAAATTAATGAATAAGAGTGTATGAAAGGGAGTGTCAATGAGTTCCAAGTGTGTTAAGGAGGAGCGAGAAGGCATGCTTGGCAGTGCTAAGGAATGTAGAGTGTTAGGGAAGCATGTAGCCAAGATGTTCCAAGGTGCGCAAGGATGTGTTAGCTGGTAGTGTGTCGGGGAGTGTCAATGGGTGCTAGCTGTCATGCCAAGGTGCAAATGACAAGGTATGCTAAGCACGGGTAAGTCGTTCCAGGGAATATCAAGGCATGTCAAGAAGTGATAGAGTGTTGGGTAGTTTTGGGGTGTGCTAACATGTGACAAATAGTGCCAAGGCATGCTAGGTGCTAAGACATGCTAGGATGTGCAGGGTGCTAGAGTATGATAATATGCGTCAAGTATTTTCAAGGAAACAAAAGGAATAACCAAGCTAAAATGTAAGGAAATGAACACATAAGAGGGTTAATAAGTTAGGAAATCATATTTTTCAAAAGGGGCATTCTAGGCTCACTAATAATATGTTCCAATACATGCCAAGTTCCAATGTGTGCCAAGTGGTAATGTTTGTGAATTCAATATTATGCCAAGGGGTTATAGGGAATGTTAGGGACTACAGGGCATGCCAACACATGATAGGGGAGTTTTATGCTATGCTAGGGCATGCCAACATGTGCTTGGGCATTTTACTCATGGAAAGATGTTCTAGGTACAAAGATGTTCCAAGACATGCGATGTGCCAAGGAATGTTACTGTACTGTTCCAAAGCATGTTAAAGTGTACCATGAGTGTTTAGGAGTGCTAGGCCTCTCTCATTAATAGAATTGACAGAGCTTGATTATGTATTTAATAATATAGTTCCTTTTTTAGAATCTGAATTCGGATATTCCACAGTTTTCATTTTTGCTTTGTCGATGTTTCAAGTCTAGACCAAGACTCATCATCAGGACTTGATTTACAAAGAAGAGAGACAGTGGTGATAAATATGTTTATGGTTGTGTGAGATGACAATTATGCTAGCTGACTAACCCTAGATTTTTACTATTTAATATATTCTTATAATTTTTCTTATTTATTATAAGGTTCTTTTATAGTATTAATTATGATTTATAATTAATTATTTGTAATTTATAATTAATTGTAATTTGTAATTAATTGTAATCTATGAATAATTGCTATTATAAAGTTCTTTTATAATTTAAGTTCTTTCTAATTAATTGTAATTTATAATTGTTTGTGATTAATAATTAATTATTTGTAGTTTTTAATTTACTGTAATTTATAATTAATTGGATATATTAATAAATTAATTAATTAATTAATTAATTAATAAATTTTATTTATTTATTTATATTTATTATTTATTGTAATATTATAGTAATTTTGTTTATATTTATTTAATTCTTCAAAGTTTTAGTTACTTAGGAGATTAATGAATTATTGATGATGACTTTCTTAGGATATTATGATTGTTAATGTAATAAAGGTTTTATAGGGTTAGGAGAGGAGTCGATTAGATCTAAAGCAGAGAAGGTAAGAGGAAAGGCAGGGTCATTTTAATCCATAGGGGTGAGGAGTGAAGTCCAATTCCTACTAATTTCCAAGCCTCCATCCCTGTTGAGGTTATGTGGGTGTTTTATGATCTCAAGAGCTTCTCGGATTTTACGCTTGAAATGGTGTTTTTCATTTGCAATGACTTTTGTGTTTTCAAGGCATATATGGTGGTTTGTCTTACTTACATGTTCCGCCAGGGCTGAGGAATGAGTTATTTCCCTTCAAATATCTGCACTATGTTCTTTAAGCCTGATACTCACTGAACTTCCTGTTTCCCCGATATATTGTTCTCCACATGAACAGTTGATGATATAAACACCTTTTTGCTGGAATTGTTTTGGGTTGTCTTTGACTCATTTCATTCTTTGTCTAATAGTTTTCAAGGGTTTGAATGAGGTTTTGATATTCTTTTTTAAGAGAATTTTGGCTAGCTTGTCAGTTACACCCTGAATATATGCATGGTAGGCGTTAATGGCTGGGGAATTATTAGTTTTGTTTTTATTGTTTCTAGATTTGGCTTTTTGAATAGCTTTGAAGATATCTTTATTATTGTAGCCTAGTTTGGAGAAAGTCCTTTTTAAGTAGTTGATTTCTTCTTCAATGTGGCTCTCATCTGAAATTCTACAAGCCCTAGTGAAGAGGGTTTGAAGAACACCCAATTTTTGAGCTGGGTGGTGGTGGGAATTTGCGTGGAGATAGTTATCAGTGTGCGCCTTTTTCCTAAACGCTTTGTGACCTATGGAACCATTTTTGTTTCTAATGAGGAGGATGTCTAGGAAAGGGATGCAATTATTCTCTTCCATCTCCATTGTAAATTTGATGTCCTTGGAAATGTTATTGAGATGGTTTAAAAAAATTTCAAGCTCGTCCTCCCCATGGGGCCAATCGACACTGGTGTCGTCCACAAAGCTGATCCAAAACTTAGGTTTTAACGGGTAGGTGTCAAGAGCCTTCTTTTTGAACTTTTCCATGAAGAGATTGGCTACAATAGGTGAAAGGGGTGATCCCATGGCCACTCCTAACGTTTTCTCGAAGATCTCCCCTTGGAAGGTGAAGAAGGTGTACCACAGACATATCTCAGCTAATCTTACAGTTTGTGGGTCTGCCACATCTTTCACTACTTGAACTGCTTCTTCCAAGGGAATTTTAGTGAATAGCTGGACTACATCAAAACTGACGATTTTAACATCAGGATCTATCTTAGCATTTCTGATGAATTCAATGAACTGGCTGGAGTCTTTGATGTAAGAACTGGTCTTACCAACTAGCGGAGCTAATTGTCTTGTGACATACTTTTCTAATTCGTATGTGGGTGATCCTATAGTATTGACTATAGGTCTGAAGGGGACATCAACTTTATGAATTTTGGGGGCTCCATAAATACGAGGGGTAATTTCACTATCGGGCATCAGGTGTTTTTTCAATTTATCATCTAGACTCGTTTCTTTGATGGCTTTTTTGACTATTCTTCTAATTTTAGAGATGGGGTTCTTCTTAAGTTTTTTGTAGCTACCACTGTTGTATAAGTGGTCCTTCATTTTGATTATGTAATCCTCATGATTCATTACAACAGTGGCACCTCCCTTGTCAACTTTTATAATGACAATGCCATTGTTATTCCTCAAATTTTTCAGGGCTTTGAGAAGATCTTGGTTTAGATTCTTTTTGGGATGTCTTGCTTTCCTAAGGATAACCGCGCATTCCTATCTGACAATTTCTTTGTCTTTATCATTGAGTGTCTTGATTCCCTTCTCCTGGCTGCAGATAATTTCTTCATTAGGGATTTGTTTAGGTGCTAAGGCAAAATTGAGGCCTTTTTCTAGAGCTTCAATTTCTTCCTTTTTTAACTCATAAGAAGAGATATTTATAACTTTATTGTTGTTAATTAGTTTATTGTGAGGAGTTGTTTTAATTACTTTTTTCAGATATAATGTTTGTGTTATTTATATTATTTTCTAACCCATTTATATTACTGGTCATAGTATTTGTTAAATTCTTGTATGGTTTATTACCCTTTTCATTGTGTTCTCTTATGTTTTTTATGCTACAATTATTTTCTTCACCTACATCCTTGGTTGTATTATTTTTATTTAAGTTATATTTTATGTTAGTTAAGTTAATGTTATTAAAGCTTACCTCCTTGAGATTTTCTGTTTCACACCTGATGGCTAGAATGTCGTTCCCGCGTTGTCCAATGATTCTTTGCTGGGTGGTTCTCTCATCTCTCTAGTCTTGGCATCATTCGACCCAATTTCTGATTCGTTCCTGTCTTTGCTGTGCATATTGTTTGCTACGTTTGATGTCCCTTCCAATGTTCTCCGCGTTTGCATTTTGGGGTCACATTCTACTTCTGCGCTATTTATATAATTTATGCACTGATTTTCCGCTCCACACCTGATGTCTGTTGTCTTATGTAGATATTCGTACAGGTTTTGGCTGTAGTCGAATGCAGTCCCTGTGATGTCTAGTGATTCCTTGCTGGGTGGTTCTCTTACTGTCAATCTGTGTGTTTACATTCTGGGGCTGCATTTTGCTTATGCACTATTTATTATGTTGCCCATTGCTACCTGTTCAGCTTCATGACCAACGTTGTGTTTTCTTCATTGCGTGGTTTGGCCACTGTGTTTTTGTGCGTTCCAAAATTATTATTGCCATCCTCGGAGTTTGATCGTGTTTCCAGGTTTTGTTGTTCTGTTTGGTACTTCTTGTTGTTGGTGTCTAGTTTCTGTCCCTGTTCATTGTTATGCTCACGCTGTTCCTCCAGTCTCTGTAGTTTTCTTTTATGTTTTGTTTGAGCTACATGACCTTCTTTGTTTTCTTTGAGTGCTGCGCAAGCATCTATGACTGTCCAAATGTCTTCACAGATCATTGCAGCTAGTTTTAAGTGGGTTTCAAAGGTTGTTGAGGATAATATCCATAGAAAATTTCTACATCTGCGTGTTTCTAGGCGTATTAAGGATTTACTGAGTCTTTCAAATGCTTTATGATTATGCTGGTTGTGTAATTTGTGTTTGATGCAAGCAAAGGGTGGGGTTAGATTAGAATCTCTGCATTGCTTGAGGAAGTGTAGGTATGACTCTTTCCTTTGTATTTTAACCCTTGCCTTTTCCAGAATACGTATCTCCTTCCATGTTTCCCCTCCGTACAGGGTCAAGATAATGTATTGTAGATTTCTGTGGTGTGGTTTTTTAGAATCTGAATTCAGATATTCCAGAGACACTAATGGAACTTTATTTAAAGAAAATTTTCTATATAATAAACCTAATATACATGAATCATGTGTTGACTCATAGGAAAACTATATTCTTATGACTTTAGGGAAATGATAAACACTAATTACTTCTTAACAAATTGACTGACTATAACCACTATGACCTTTGACAGACAATAAAAAAAACTCCACAACAATGGTCTTAAATCATTATCTTTTGACAAAAAATATAGTAACAGGTAGATAGCGTCATCAAAAACTCATTGGAATGATCAATGATGATGAACATTTTTTTACCGTCACCAAAAGTAACCAAAAATAAAATTGGTGAGGGTCAGTAAAAGATTGTGACTAAAATTGTCAGCAAAGAGAGAATTAGTGATGGGCCTTTAACGACCCTCACCAAAAGTGTCACCAAAGAGGGAATTAGTGACGGGTCTTTAACGAACCTCACCAAAGGTGTCATTGACAATGGATTTGGTGACAAATCTTAAAGGACCATCACTATATACACTTACAACAATGTTTTTTTAAAGACAGTCACCATATGCGATATTGGTGACAGACCTTAAAGGCCTGTCACAGGCATGAAGAATCATCAAAAACCCATTGGAATGATCAATAATGACGAACATTTTTTGACAGTCACCAAAAGTAACCAAAAAGGGCATTGGTGAGGGTCAATAAAATATCATCACTAGAAGTGTCACCAAAGAGAGAAATAGTGATGGGCCTTTAACAACCCTGACCAAAAGTGTCACCAAAGAGATAATTAGTGATGGGCCTTTAACGAATCTCACCAAAAGTGTCATTGAAAATGGCTTTGGTGACAAATCTTGAAGGACCATCACTATATACACTTACAACAACGCTTTTTTAAATATTGTCACCATATGAAACATTGGTGACAGACCTTAAAAATCTGTCATAGGAATGACCCTCACCAATGACCTTTTTTCTTGTAGTGTATGGCATTCCAACATGTGCTTGGGCATCCACTCATGGCAAGATGTTCTAGGTACAAAGATGTTCGAGGTACAAATATGTTCCAAGACATGCGAGGTGCCAAGGAATGTTAGTGTACTATTCCAAAGCATGTTAAGGTGTGCCATGAGTGTTGAGGAGTGCTAGGTCTTTCTCATTAATTGAAGTGATAGAGCTTGATTATGTTTTAAATAATATAGTTCCTACACACACTAGTGGAACTTTATTTAAAGGAAATTTGCTAGATAATAAGCCTAATAGAGATGAATCATGTGTTGGCTCATAGGAAGACTATATTCTTATGACTTGAGGGAAATGATACACACTAATTACTTCTTAACAAATTAACTGACTATTATAACCACTATGACCTTGGACACATAATGAAAAAGACTCCACAACGATGGTCTTAAATCATTATACTTTGACAAAAAAAATATAGTAATAGGTACATATCGTCATCAAAAACTCATTGGAATGATCAACGATAACGGAAAAATTTTGATCGTTACCAAAAGTAACCAAAAAGACCATTGGTGAGGGTCGATAAAAGATCGTCACTAGAAGTGTCACCAAAGAGAGAATTAGTGATGGGGCTTTAATGACCCTCAACAAAAGTGTCACCAAAGAGAGAATTAGTGACGAGCCATTAACAGCCCTCACCAAAAGTGTCATTGCAAATGGCTTTGCTGACAAACCTTAAAGGACCATCATTATATACACTTACAACAACGATTTTTTAAAGACCGTCACCATATGTGACATTGGTGATGGACCTTAAAGGTCCGTCATAGGCATGAAATGTCATAAAAAACTCATTGGAATGATCAATGATGATAAAAATTTATTGACCGTCACCAAAAGTAACCAAAAAGGTCATTGGTGATGGTCAATAAAAGATCGTCACTAGAAATGTCACCAAAGGGAAAATTAGTGATGGGCCTTTAACGCCCCTCACCAAAAGTGTCACCAAAGAGAGAGTTAGTGACGGCCCTTTAACGACCCTCACCAAAAGTGTCATTGAAAATGGTTTTGGTGACAAACCTTAAAGGAACATCACTATATACACTTACAACAACGCTTTTTTAAAGACTGTCACCATATGCGACATTGGTGACAGACCTTAAAGCTCTGTCATAGGTATAACCCTCACCAAAGACCTTTCTTCTTGTAGTGATTTTTCTGGTTGCAATAGATAGATATTTATTTTTGTGTTACTAAAGTTTTTGGCATAGATGGTTTAGTGACATGCATGATTATTTAATTTATCTTTTCAAAAAAATTATATCTACATGCATTTACCATTCAACAAATTTATCATGGCTATAGCTTTTATACTACGTGGATGTAGTTTTTCATATATATTAAATTTTATAATGACATTGGTTGAGGAATATAGATTATTCTTTAAACAAGTCATACTCACATTTTTGTTATAAATTTTCTTCTAAGATGTTCAAGAAGCTGGAACTTGGACCATAATGAGGGGAAAACATGTTCATTGTTTGGTTCAATTTTCAGGTCTTGGGTCAAAAAAATTTAGGAAATAAGATTTTAGGAAGTTGGGTTCCCTAAATTAATATTTAAAAATTTTATGTTAGAATTTATACTATATATTTTCTTTCAGGAGGTTGCAAGTGCTGAAACTTAGACCATAGAAAGAGGATATCCATTAATAATCTAGTCGAACTTTGATATCTTGGGTCACAACATTTAGGAGATATCATTAGAGAAATTTGAACCGCTTGGATGCTCCTAAAATCATGCATCAAACATGATGTGTCAAAATTCCTTATATAACTTTTCTTATGGAAAGTTCTAGATGCTTGAACTAGGACCATACTAAGGGAAATCAAACTGATCATCTGGTTCAATTTTTAGAATGTTTACTACTATAAGTAAGGAGATATAATCTAAGGAAGTTTATATATTAGTTTGCATGCAAAGTGTTTGAAGAAATGCCTAAATGGTTTAATGATTGATTGCATACAAACTATTTAACGAAATACACCAACGAAAACGTTGTTTTATGGATGGGTATAGTATTATTGTATATTGGCATTGTTGTAGTCAATCAATGCCTATTTGCATGCAAACAATGTGAAGAAATGCATTAAATATGTTTTATTATAATTTGTATACAATTACTTGATAAAATACCACAAAGGAAGAAATAAAAGTTACATGATGAGGGGTATATTTCAGATAACTTGTTACAAGTGGAATGTGACTGATGTTCATTATTTGATATCATACATAATGTTTTATAAAATGTTTGCAAGGAAAAGACTAATTAATTGGTTGTATACAAAGTATTTTAAGAAACGTTAACATGTAAAGTGTTTGGAAAAATGTATGAGAGATGAAAATCAAGTTTTTGCAAGTGTTGTTAGGCTGAATTTATTAGGGTTATCCGACAAAGTTGTATCAAATGTTAATGTCAAGATAATAAAATGAAAGGAAAAAAAATAATACCATGTATCCTTAATCAATCATCAATGCATTGGGTATGTTATAGAGTGGTATGAAATCCTGGTTTAACATATGACCTAGATGAGTTTAAGAAAACATGAAATGGAACCTATGACACTACATGAAAAAGTTCCATCAAAACTAAGGTTTAGCATTTAACATGGATGATCTCAAGTACAAGAAACAATTTAAGTTCTAAATTAATACATATGAATTCATGAGTACTTATGTGAAATTATTTTATTTTATATATTAGCACATTGATGTTACTTGAAGGCCGACTTGAGTTTGATGCATCAAGATAAATATGTTGGATATTGGCTATATTCCCTAAAGCAGCCCAACATAACTGACAAATTCTATGGCTGAGTTATGTAACCATAACTATGAGGGAACTAATCTCTTACTAGTTTTAATAGTTTTCTTTAATTTTTTGAGAATTTCTCATATGATGATAAATAATAACATAGGTATGATAAACATGCATGATTCAAATATGCATGTCCATTAAATATATATTAAATAAAGATATGCTAGGCGCATAGAATAATGGATGTGCATGCATAAAGAATGAAAGTAGTCTGTTTTCATAACATGATTTAGATGACTAATAGTGGTTAATGGTGAACATGTAACTAGGAATAGGTTGACAACATGATTGGGAAGTCAATGAAGGTGTTGCATGTAGTCTTGTGGAATCAAGGCTATGAAAGATAAAATGTTGATGCGAGAATGCTACAAGTGCCACCTATGTATGTTAGTATGCATGTTGTGATAGTGTTATGAGTGCACTTCTCCTTCGGTTTCCTTGCAAAGGACGTGATCCCTAGAGGAAGGATCATAGGTACAAGTGTTTGTGTGTTTAGTTCTAGGGAGTACTTGGAGCGCTAAAGGAACATGAAAATATTATAAGCCACAGGGCTTTAAGACATACTCAGCCAACTCATGTTGGAGATCCTCCAAGGATAGTGACACAACTTGGGGGACTGTTGTGATTTGAGAAAGGGAGGTTCACTCTATTGGGTAGAGTGGACTCATGGGGGATGTGAGACTATTGATTGGAGGATATTGGGGTTGGTACCTTGACCTTGTGTGTGTTAAATATTGGTTATTTATATTGTTTGGCTCTTAATAATCCAATTTATTTGTGGTGTCATGGTCAATCTCAGAATGACCTATTATTGAAAAAAATAGGAGCAGTAGAGCCTATGGTTAAGATAAAATAAGATGTTTGTTGCAACTAATATGCATGAGAGTGCAAGGTGGGGATACCCCATAGCTATTACAAGGAAAAAATTTGGAGTTGCATTATAGGGAATATGTGGATAAAGGAACAATAAAGGAGGTATTTGTTGGGTCAATATGAACTAGATGGATAGTGAAGTCACAACTGCAAAAATCACTTAAGAAGGGAGTTTCCCTTAACTGAGAAATTGTTTGCAGATGATATATTTTATTTATGAAAATAATATGAATGCGTGAATGGTAAGAAAATATAAATTAGTAATTGCTATGTTTTGGGTAATACGGTAAGGTTACCTAATGAATTCCATGTCACATGGAATTGTCATATGGAAAATGTACAAGAGTGATTACTCATTGTTAACTATGACATGAAAGAAAGTAGTGTGCTTATGCTTATGCTTATGCTTATGAGACATGTCATGTGAAAGATTGAAAACAAGAGAAGTTGAAAACTAAATTTAAAAATAAATGTGTATGAATAGCATGGAATACATACAAGTATGATACATCCATGATAAGATTTATATGCACATGTTTGGATGCATGATTGAAGGCATTGTTTGAATGTATAAATTGAATACATACTGAAATTTCCCTTTATGAATTTTCATTGAAACTTGTGTGTAATAAAATGAAACGATAGAGTTGTGTCTATTATGTGAGGTTGAGATCATTCAGGGGCTAAATGTGAATGATGCAATATCAAGTATGCTAAGAATCCAGTTGAACTGCTTGAAACTATCTTATCTTAGAATGCATGTGATGGTAGCCCAGTAAGTAGGGAGTGTATCAACAAAGGTAAAAAGGTAAAGGAACTAGGAAATAATTCATTTTAGTTGTATTTGATATATTTCATTTTTCAAATTAATGCATTTATTGCATGGATGCCCAATAATGGGTATGGTTAAGGCATAAAATTGTCAACAAAAAAAACTTTAGTAAAATATTAATAATGTGTGCATGCATTGAGATTTCATGTTGAAGAAATATTAAATTCATGAATAATACAATTATAAGATAAAATATAGTTGGTAGTACAATAAGAGAATGCATGAAAAATATAGCCCTTGTATGAAGAAAATGTAGAGCGAAATTGTGTTTATGACTCCATGAGTATTGGCTCAATATTCTCAAAGCTTGAGATAAGTTATTCTATCATATAATGTTGAGTTTGGTTGTAAGGAACTTGTAATTTAAGGTTTGGATTTTTCTTGGTTAATTTGAAGATTTTATGGAAATGTTGATATATTAAAGAAAGTTTGTCATCAACACCTAGTGGTTTATGACAAAGGTAAAAAGAATTGAGTGTGTAAATATTGTTAGAATCTTTGGCTGCATCCATGAGCTAATTTTGCATGATTTCGTTATGATACTCATATTATGAATCATGATGGTACATATGTTTGGTGCATTGAGTGTGTGAATGCTTGTATGAGACAATCAATTGCATGATTGAATGTCATGAAAAGAAATAACTTCTAATAATTTTGAGGAATTGTTGGGTAGTGGAATGAGAGGAATTAATACCTTATCCTTTAATGCAATGTAGAAGCTTTCTCAATAATTTAGAGATACATATTTTCAAGTTTTGACCCTTTGATTGCCGGAATAATGTTTGAAATAATTATGTAATGCTTGGAATGATTGTGATGCAAATAAATAATGAAATGATAGCTTCATTTAAACTTATTTTCAAATCAATTCAAACAAGTTGAAATATTATGTGTATAAAAAAAATAAGATCAATTCAAGAGATGTTATATATATTGCAATGAAAACATTTTATGTATGAACACTTACCATAGTTTGGTTGATTGAAAGTACAAATTATAGTTGAAATGGACTTGGTCATGATCATGAAGGTTGATTACTACCATATTCAAGAGCCAAACATCACGAAAAGGATATCATATTTATAAAATATAATTTCTATATGAAGCGAATTTCGAAAAGAAAATAAAATGGAAGAATATTTGATTTTAATTATTATGATTAATATCAGAGAAATCGTATTCTTTTGATATAGACAAGATGATAATAAATAAAATAAGAATAGATAATGGTGGTGAAGCTAAAAATCCTAGGGAAAAGGCCACTCTGGTGAAACTAGAACCCTATGACATACTTGATCACCATGAGTTATAATATTACAAATTTGTTACGTAATTTAGAGAAATCCAGAAGGATGTGTTGGTTGCAAGACTTTGTAAGTCTCAAGACTCTTCTTATGTTAGGAAGCCTTGCCAAGGAATGGTTTTTCGAAGGGATGACGAAGGTAGAGAAGAGGATTCCTGAACTTCGAAGGTGTGAGACTGTAATGAAGGGGGACTTGAATGAATTATTTTTCAAAATTTCATGTACATACTCATTGGGATCATGAATGAATTTGGTGTATATATGAAAATAATGAATTGAACTTGTTTCGTGTAGAAGCCGTATCAAGAAATGGACAACAATGCAAGAAAATGTTGGAATGTGATGAATTTTAGAGGTAACTAGATTATTGAAAATGAATCCCATTGCTTGAAGTGGTGACTAAGGACATGGAAATGTTGCTGATATGAAAGTGACATATCCCTTCTTCTAAATAGAATGGTTTTGCCATATAGTAGAACATTGAGGACAATATTCCTTAAAGGTAGAGGGAATTGTGAGACCCCTTTCATTAGCCCAATTTTGTAATGTAATTAAGAACATATATTTTTGGGGTTCCAACATTGATGTTATGTGTTATACAATATTTTTTCACACTCCCAATCTCGTATCGCGAAGTGGCTCACTTTGTGTTGTTAATTCCACAGGTATTGTAATGTGATGAAAGCTATCACAAAAAATGTATTCAACATGAAACATGTTTAGAACACCCCTAAAGAAAAGGAAGAAATCTTGCATTGAAAAATTTCTAAAGAGCTAGTTAAAACCCTTGTTTTGCAAGCCCAACACTAATTCTATTAGGAAAATCCATGCTAGTAACCTCTCGCATTACACATGTCTAGCACTTCCAACATGACTTTTATTAGGAAAATCTGCGTTGATGTTGTCTAGGCATTTTTCCCAAAATAAAGGAGAAGCTTCTCTTACTAGAAATCTCGAGAAAGACGATGTAGCTTCAGGGAAATTAAGATTGGAACTAGACCTCCCATTCCCGGCCCTTGATCCTATTTCTATGGATCTCTCCTTTGATATTTGGAACTCCTCCCTCTTTTCATGGATCCTCTTAGATGATCCAAAATAAAAATTATCATAGGTTATTAAGTTAAAATAAAATAATTATTAAATTTAGGATATTAATTTAATAATTATTAATCTAGAATATTTAATTAGTAAATGGAGACATTTAGAATTAGTATATTGTTGTAAAAAGATATGACTCTACAATGTGTCGTATTTTAGGATCTAATTTAGGAGAATTGTTAGTAAGTTGTTTGAGTAGATTTTATTGTAAATGGACACTTGTTATTTTATAAGTGATCCATAATTAGAGGTAGATAGGGCATTGAGCTTATAAACAGCTCATTGCAAGAGTGTTTTGTTGTTCAGGTGTAATCTCTTGCAAAATTCAAGATGTAATTGTTTTTCTTATTAATAAAATTATGTGTCTAAGGACAGTTTTGCAATTATTATGGTATCAGAGCTCTAGTAATGCTGCAGCTGATGTGAGGAGGAGATTCCAGCTCTACAGGCACATGGAAAGCTGCACTAATTTGGTCAGTCAATATTTGGTATCTATTTTTTTTTTTAGATCCATGGATATACTTGTATTTCAAAAGAAAAAGAATTATAACAGGAAACAACAAAATAGATAATAGTCCATGTTGTGATTCGAGGCAATTAGTGTATTAATTATAACTCGCCCATATTAGATACTGATTGAGATTGCAATCATCATTCGAATGGTAAAAAAACTACGAGCAATCCAAGATTTAATGAACTCAAATATACTGTCTATACACCTCATCTATCACTATAAGGAAACTCCTATTTGGATCTCTATCTGTTCTTTCGACACTTTCTTTTGAGCCTCCTCATTCACTTCTTCTTCCACTTTGTCCTCATTATTGGTTGATGAAAACCCTTACACTAGAGCTCCTCCTGCTTCAGTAGCACAAAACGTGTGTCCTACAAAGATTTCTCCTGTATGTCATAAATGAAATAGGTAACTTAGAGCTGACATTCTACATAAAAGTCCGAGCATATTTGTAAGTGTAATTTTGTCTACGCTCTTTTTTCCTTCTTTGAAAATGAAACAAATGGAAATTCCCACTTGTAAGCATAATTTTATCTCTTATTCTAAGTTCCTTGTATCTACGCTCCCTTTCCTTATTTGAAAACGCAGCAAAAGGGTTTATGTAATGTTCATATATCTTCTTGTATTTCGATTCTATATTTGAACTGAACCCACTCTCTACATCTTCATCACATTTTCTTTGTCCTCGAGAGAGAGGCCAATTCTTTTTATAATCTTGTATGTAGCGAATTTTCTCATACCACTTAACATTATCTACTATATTGTTTTTCAAATTTGCTACAAGGGCATGTGCTATATTTTCAGCAGTGAAGAGAGTATTGGGGCAGGACAAACAACCAAGGTCTGCGATGAAAAAGTGTTGCATTCCATCAGCATGTTCGTTGATAAATTGGCTTCCTCCAAATAGGCTTTACAATCTCTAACACACTCCTCTACGAAAAGTTTACGGAGAGAAAAGAATTTTTTGTAATGGGGCAATAAAGCTTTTTTTGTAATGGAGAAATAAGGTGAATTGGATAATTTCTCAAAGAAGTGACCTTTTATTTTTTGAAAATTTGGGTTCATCTCATTGTAACTCAAAGTAATTCTACTTTGAGGGGGGGTAACATTTTTGTTTACGAGGATTTGGAAGAGCATCATTGTAAAAGTAAAATTTCGAAAGTTACCTTGTAAATATTTGAGAAATTGACTAGAGCCAAGTGCAAAGCTCAATCATTTTTCTCCAGTTTCAACGACTATACAAGGGTCAAGGCCAAGCCCCGATAGATAATTTTTTACGTAGTGTTGTGTTGCCCATCTCGGTATTTTTTTCTAAGCTTTATTCTTGAAATAAAGCTTCAACGCTACGATGTCAAAGTTGATTAATTTATTTTTTGATTCTGACAAACTTGAAGGCACAAAATCTTACAAAACATGGTAATGCCTCATTGAAAGCACTTGTATTTATAATGAACCTTGGCATGATACATATGATGGAGACGTTAATCCAAATAAACCCATAGATGCAGCTACACTAGCAAAATGGGAAGTTAAGAATGCCAAAGCATTAACTCTCATTAAACCTTTTGTTATTGATGAAATGTATGCACATATAGCAAATATTATAGATGGATGGTCTACTTTATGAATTTTTAAAGACTTCTTTGATACTCAACCTGAATCAAAGAAAGTTGATCTACAATTAAAATTTTTGCAACAAAAATTGACTGAAGGAGGTGATGTTCTTGAATAAATCTCCAAACCTAAGAATATTAAGCAGGAAATCATTAATGTTGGTTTTCAGGTAGTATATGATAGTTTTATGGTCACAATTTTAATTGTTGGACTTCCTTCTTCTTACACACATTTTTTGGAAACTCTACAATTAACTGGAAAGTTAGAGAAGCTAAAGTTTGATGAACTCTAGAAATTTTGACCCAACATGATAAAACCTTTGGGAAGAAAAAGAAAGTTGGTGAAGATGAATTTTTCGCAGAGGTCAGCACTAGTAAATCATCAAATGATAGTTCTAGAAATAGAGGTAGAGGGAATTTCAATAAGAATCAAGTAGCACATAATGTACAAAGTCGAGGTCGAAGCCAAAGCAAAGGAAACAACTTTAATAGTGGAAACAGTTCAGGGCAGAGTAATTTTCGAGGCAGAGGAAATAGTCAAGGAAGAGGCTATTTTCAAGGAAGAGGAAATAATAATCAAGATAGAGGACAACCTCAAAACATAATTCAAAGCAAAGGTAGAGGACAGTCCTCGAGGAAGAGGAAGAGACTTAAGTCAAATTGTGTGTCGAAGATGTAACAAAGTTGGACATTATGTTGAAGATTATCAATCTCATATTAATAAAATCCCTAAGTTTCATCAACACTCACCCCAATTTGCAAAGGGTCACAATGATGATAGTTCAGAATATGTCTTTACTTCCTCACCGACATTACAACTTTCCTCCCATATTAAAAGTGATTATGAAGATGCTTGGATCTTGGATTCAGGGGCAACTCAACACATGACTTGTCGACGTGACTTCTTTTGGAATTTTAAAGATTGCCAACTTAATTCCATCTTTTTTGCATATGATACAAAACATACTCCTTATGGAAAAGGTGCAATTAAAGTTTCTCTCCTTGGTATTGGAGAGAAAATTATTTCAAATGTATGGTATGTACCAACCTTTAAGAAAAAATTATCTATAGTCACAATTCGACAAGCAGGACATTAGGTAATTATGGAAGATGGCTTAGTTAATATTAATTTAGTCAAACAGAGCTTGCAAACTATGATCACATGTTATGAAGATGAAAAATTGTTAAGGATGAAATGGACAATTATCCTAAGGCATTCTAACTTTGTAGGGGAAGTGACTACAGGAATTTCACCCATAAGATTATGGCATGTAAGATATGTACATTTAAATTTTGATAGTCTTTCTCAATTGCAAAAACAAGGGATGGTTAAGGGACTTACAACTTTCAAAAAGGAAAATGCAAAAATGTGAAGCTTGCATTTATGGAAAACAAAGTCGAGAAAGTTTTCCAACAAGATCATGGCGTGCAAATAGGCTGCTACAACTAGTTCACAGTGATGTTTGTGGAGCACTACAAACTTCATTCGGTGGTTGCAAATATTTCTTACTATTCATTGATGATTTTAGTAGAATGACTTGGGTTTATTTCTTGAAGCAAAAGTCAGAAGAATTTGAAAAGTTTAAAATTTTCACCAACTTGTTGAAAATGAAGTCAAAGAAAAGATAGGCACTCTCAGGACAGATAATGGGGGAGAATTCACTTCAAATGAATTCAAAACTTATTGTAGCGATCATGGCATAAGAAGACATCTTAAGAATGCTTACACTCCACATCAAAATGGAGTAGTAGAAAAAATGAATTGCACCCTGTTAGGAATGGTGAGATCTATGTTAACTTTCAAGAGGTTAAGTCCAACATATTTGGCAGAAGTAATTCATACAGCTGTCTACTTAAGAAACAAATCTCCAACTGCCTCTTTAGATAGAATCACACCTTATGAAGCTTGGTTTGGTTTCAAACCTCGAGTTAAAAATTTTAGAGTTTTTGGATCATTATGTTATGCCTTAGTTCCGAAAGAAAAAAGAACTAAGCTTGACTCAAGAAGTTCGAAATGCACAATGATTGGATATTCTGATGATAAGAAACTATACCATCTTTTGACCAATGGAAAAATTATTGTGAGTAGGGATGTAATTTTTTATGAAATAAAGAGTAAGAGTGTTGAAGAAATTGAAAGTCTTCCTCAAAAGTTAGAAATTAAAGGTGGTCAAAGAAAAGGAAATATGCAAAGTCAACCAAATTCACCAAATTGGTATGAACTTGATTTTCTTTCATCTAAAGATGATTCATCCAATCCATCTACTTCAACAACACCATCTGGATCTCCTAGCAGTTCATCTGCATCTCCAAGAAGCAACAGTTATTTTGATAGTGATTCTCCACCTATAGAATCTTTAACTGATCAACGAATGTCAGTTTATATTAATCCTCTTTACAATGATGGTGACTTTTCAGAATCTCAAACAAGGGAGCATCAATGACCAAAATGGGTAGTTCAACTTTTGAAGGATGTAAGTCCTGATGAACAGAATAAAACAGGAACAAAGAAGTAACACAGAAGTGAAGGAAATTTTTCCTTGCTAGTGAATGAGTTTGCTGAACCTTCCACATACAAAGAAGCAATAAAACATAAAGAATGGCAATAGGCTATGGTTGAAGAATATCAGGCAGTAATTGATAACAACACTTGGAAACTAGTTGATTGTCCTCAAAATGTTAAACCCATCGGATGCAAATGGGTTTACAGAATTAAGTAAAACCAAAATTGAACACTTGAAAATTATAAAGCAAGACTAGCTGCTAAAGGTTTTGTGCCACAGGAAGGCACTGATTATGAGGAAACTTTTGCTCCTATACTAAATGGAGCACCATCCGATTAACACTTGCATTGGCCACTCAGAAAGGATGGAAAGTTCATCAAATGGATGTTGAAAGTGCTTTTCTCAATGGGGATTTACAGGAAGAAGTATATATGACACAACCACCAGGTTTTGAAATTGAAGGGCAGGAACATAAAGTCTACAATTGATCAAGGCCTTATATGGGTTAAAACAAGCTCCTCGAGCTTCGTATGCAAAAATGAATGAATACCTTAGGAAATTTTGTTTTCAATGAAGTGAATCTGATGATACTTTGTATGTGTGACCACAGGGTAAATATCTGGTGATTTTTGTTATGTATGTAGATGATTTGATCATTACTGGAAACAATGATGATCATATTGCACTGGTGAAAATTCAGTTACATTTAGGTTTTAAGATGGCAGATTTCAGATTACTTCACTACTATCTTGGAGTTGAAGTCTTCCAACGTTCACATCGTATTTTCATTTCTCAAAGTAAGTATGCAACAGAGGTTCTTCAACAATTTGGAATGCAGGATTACAGGCTCGTTCGTACCCCCATGGAGCAAAACTTGAAACTCTCAAAATTTGAAGGGGGGGAATGGTGGACAACACTACCTATAGACAACTGATAGACAACTTGATTTATTTGACAAACACTCATCCTGATCTATCTTATGTAATCAATATTCTTTCATGTTTTATGCAGGAACCATGAGATAACCACTGGAATGCAACCAAAAGAGTTCTTCGATATATCCAAGGAACAAAATATTTTGGTCTTCTTTACACAAAGACTAAAAAATTTGTACTTGGTGGATTTTCAAATGCCGAATTTGCTGGAAGTATTGATCATCGAGCATCAAAATCAGGTTATTTAATAAGCATGGAGTCGACAACAGTGTCTTGGAGTTGTATGAAACAAGCTATAGGGGCCACTTCTTCAGCCGAAGCAGAGTACATTTCAGCACGGGAAGTAGCATGTGAAATTGTTTGGTTGCACATAATTTTGCAGGACTTGGGTATTTCTCATCCAGAAGCTATGTCATTATTCATTGACAGCCAGTCAGCCATTAAGCTTGCTAAGAACCCAATTTTTCGTTCAAAGACAAAGCATGTGGACACCAAGTATCATCATATCAAATCTCCCATTTCCAAATATTTCCTCAAGACAATTTATTGTCCTTCAGAATATCAGATCTCCGAAATTTTCACGAAACCTCTTGGCAGAATCAAATTTACTAAGTTTAGGGATGAACTTGGTATCTGTTGTAATGTATCTTTGAATCATAGGGGGGAATGTTAGATGATCTGAAATAAATATTATCATAGGCTATTAAGTTAGAATAAAATAATTATTAATCTAGAATATTTAATTATTAAATGGAGACATTTAGAATTAGTATATTGTTGTAAAAGGATATGACTACAAATGTTTCGTATCTTAGGCTCTAATTTAGGAGAATTGTTAGTAAGTTGTTTGAATAGCTTTTATTGTAAATGGACACTTCTTATTTTATAAGTGATCCATAATTAGAGGTAGTTAGGGCATTTAGATTATAAATAGCTCATTGCAAGAGTGTTTTGTTGTTCGGGTGTAAACTGTTGCAAAATTCTAGATGTAATTGTTTTTCTTATTAATAAAATTACATGTCTGAGGACACTTCTACCATTACATCCACTAATGGTTGGTGGTTGGTTGGTGGGTTGCCATTCTAGTGTTGACTTATGTCCAAATGTTGCCCATTTGCAAAGGAGAAAAGGTGTTTGAAGGATGAGGCTTGGATTTGGAATCTCACTTGAAGGAGGCTTCCAACATCGAGGCTTCATTAGTTGTAATGCTCCCTTTTTCATCTATTAATAATAAAATATATGTTTTCTTCCCATTAGTGTGTTAATTATTGTCCATTTATTGTAATTCTCCTTGATCTGTTACATTATTTGTATTAGAAAATGTTATGCTTTGCATAGTTTTGTTGTCTCCACTTGATATTTATTGCAGGTTGACATCAAGGGTATTAGCATCAGAGAGAGGTATGAGATCTATCCTCCTTTGCATTTTATATTATGAATTAGGAAATATTACATATAATTGTCTTTTGTAGTTGCTAGATCCTCCTATATGACTAGAGGGATCATTTTTGTCCTAAAAAATGATTGCCTGCACACGAAATTGATGACTCCATTAGGTAGTACATAACCCTTTCAACCTCATTTTGTTTTTGGTATTGTTTTGATAAGTTTGGCGAACCTCTTTGTGGTCCATAACTCTGGTTGATTGTGGATACACATTCTAAGTGGTGTGTGGTTTAGACTATCAAGTCTAGATCCTGCTTCAACTTTTTTTGTTTTTTCCTTAGTTTTCTCACCTAACGCTTTTTTCCTAAGAAACAAAGCACTGTAATCATGGATTTTTCTTATTACACTCACGTTGAAGACCCTGTCAGCATAGATTTTGACCATTACAGTAGCGCTAGTCCAAAAATGAGATTTTCTAAGCTTTTTGACAAAAGAGATAGAATGTCTTGATCTCCAAAGTCTTTCACCTACTCTGTGTGCATATAATTTTGACTTATTTTTGTTATATTATTTGTGGTTTGAAAACGTTTTTTTCCATGTTTAAGTACTAAAAATGAACTTTGGTTGAATCTTTAGTTCTTTGGGTGATCGAATTTACTATTTTGTTGCTTGCATGTGTTACTGATTTGCTGACTCACAAGTATTTTATTTCTTTTCAAAACAAGAAATTGCATTTTTATTTATCAATCCTTCATCTCAAAATTGATCATCACTTCTTGAATTTTCATTAGATTACATTTCACTCGTGTTGATGGTGCTAGACCTGTCAAGAAAGGGGATCTCCTCAATGTGAAGTCCCAACTAGAACTCACACCATTTGGTGTAGGATTGCCATCTGGTATGAAGGCTCGGTTGCCATATACATAAAGATATACCTTGGCTATAGCTATCAGCACATGAGAGTGTTATGCTTGTATCTTCAAACAACAAGGTATGTGTTCCTGGTGAGCGCATAATGTAATTGTGTATAGGTTCTCTTACTAAAAAGGGGGAGAGTAAAGTGAGCCTCTAAATGAGAGGTAGTAGTACCACCCAGGAAGAGACACACGTGAACCAAAAGGGTTTTGTAAAACATCCAACGGAATATTGCATAGAGGACGTGGCATTCATTAAAACCGAGGTGACAGGGCAACATGTACACCACCTTGCAAAGTAGTCCACACGGATATGATGGTCATTATAATGAGAAAACAAAGATTTCTTATCGAGTATCCCATGGAGTAGTCCATAAGGATGTGACAATGGTGATAGCCAATACAAAAAGGTGGTTGTATAGTATCCCACAGAGTAGTCCATAGGGATCAGATAATGATAATAAACAACAAAACACCTCCCGAACAATGTAAGTACTAAAATAACCAAAGTAGTTCAACTATCTTAGTAAAGGTTAAGAAAACATGCATTACACATGTCTACAGAGTAGTCTTACAAATATCTACAAAATATGCGTGAAAACATGTTGGCCTTAACAGACTTCTTAATTAAGAAAAATTCACAAGAAACATTTGTACACCATACATCACTAGTCCCAGTAGTGGGACATTGGATCCACTCCTTTGCCTTCAAAGAATTGATTGTCTACTCTCAAGGCTATGTGGAAAGAGCCAAGGTTAAAAGTCATTTTCACATACAATGGGAGGGGTATATATAGCCAAGGGTGATGCTTGACCATTATGACTCTTGGACTAACCTCATGACCATTCAAATTCCTATGACATTTCAGCTGACATGACTCTTCAACTTCTTGTGTGTGTCCATTGGACTCTCACTTAACATTAAATTTAGTTACAGCATATATGGCCCAGAGTGGTGATGTGGCTAAGACAACTTATGACACAACTTGACATGACACTGCTGACATGTACTAGTTGACTGTGATGTCCATGTAAATTTGTTGCGCTACTAAGTGATGGATGTACGCTTGGTGTGCTTTGTCTTCACCTCTGCATACCTTGGTGTTGGGTCCCCAATGGTCTTGGTATTGCAAGATGGTTCCATGCATGTGTTCATTTTGCTTGTTGCTTGATCTACTTTGTTCATCCATCCAGATACAAGTACGTCTTCTAGAATGTGTGCTCCTTCTTCATATCATTTTTCTTCTCACCTTAATCCATACGTGTACCTGTTCTTGCAATTCACTCATGATAGGACAACATCAAATTAATAACCCCCTAGTCTAGCATGATGCATTTTTTTATGTTTTCAAGTGATAGGGAGGGAGGGAAAGTCACTGACACTGTGCAGAGAACAACTTAGGTGGGAATGAGGAACTCTGGGGCACAGTCTTCACTATCAAGTAAAACTCACTATGGTCACTGGGAAGAAAAATTGTGTAGTGAAGGAAACCAGTGGTAGCTGGAAGGTGGGACCCTAAGGAGCACTTCTACGCAGTTCCTGGAGGGAAGGAAATGTAGGGCTTCAGGGAACCTAATGGGTAGTACTGTGAATTTTTTAGGAGGAAGATGTGATAGGGCTTCTAGGGACTTGTTGGGCATGTTTATGTAGTTTCTGAGAGCACTGTAGGATAGGCGGCCAAGGGCCAGCTGGGCATGTCTATGCAGTTTTTGAGAATAGTGCAGGACGAGGAAACAGGGGACCTAATGGGCATGTCTGTGAAGTTTCTAAGAGTAGTGCAAGACAAGGTAGCAGAGGACTAGCTGGGCATGTTTGCATAGTTTTGGAGAGCAGTGAAGACCTAGGTCTTGGTGCAGTGCAGGGTTCTGATAGACAAGAAGGAGGCTGGATAATTTTTCTTTGGAAATACATAGTTCAGATAGGACATGGAGGAAGTTTCTTCGCAGTTCCGGGAAGGAAGACAACTACTCATTCCTAGGATTAGGCAGTGTAGCTAGCCTAGAGGACAACCTCAAGCACTACACAATTCTGGGTGACAGAGCAGCACCACTAAGGGCTGAGACTATGTAGTGCATCTCATTCAGGGTCTGGTGAAGTGGAGTTGGTCCATCAAGAGAGTTTCAGGAAATTGGCTAAGTGTGAAAGTTAAGTGAAGTTGTGAAGACTAGACATTGTGATCACACACTTCGCATACTTTGAGAACATGACAACACTGACCACCATGACAACATAGAAAAGCATAACCCTATGTGGGATTGTCTAGAGGTGAAAGCGACAAGTGCAACACTTGGGATAGACCTTTGGATGACTGTGATGACACTTGCGCGATAGTGCTTACAAATTTGTGTGTGAGTATGATGGATGTTCACATAGCTAAGATAGCCCAAACACAAAAAGAAAAACCTTCAAAGTCACTAGAACAAGATTGCAAGCATGACAAACAAATATATCATTCCAAAGATGAAACTTGGTCCAACAAGTGAAAAGGAATCAAGACACATAAAGGAAATACATGGAATAACTTTTAGTGCTTGCAAATATTCATGTCATTGAATACAGATGATCTGACAATGATAAGAAGTCCTTCAACCTACACTAAATGATGTGTTTTCAAGTGCTTTTTTTTCATACCTACCCTCCAAAGGGTTATTCATCTAACAGAGTCTTCATGAGGTCTCGGTCTCCTATCATACCTTGCGTTCCTTGATTTTCTTATCTTTCTCCTGAGCCTCCTGAGATTCATCTAGCATATCATCATGCCTTGTGATCACTAAGAGACACATCTGCAGTTTCATCGGGCAATGACTATTGTTGGGATGAGACCCTGGGAGGCACATCTGCACATTTTTTGGATGCAAGGCAAACTAGGTAGCTAATGGACAACACTATACAGTTTTGGGATGCAAGAAAATGTTGAGGGATGCGGTCCTCGGAGGACACATCTGCACAATTTCTAGATGTAGGGCAAACTAGGCAGTTGAGGGAAAACACTGTGAAATTTTTTAAAATAGTGGGTTTTGGTTGAGGGAATGAAACTTGAGGAAACTATTTCTCAATTTTATATGCCATGGGAGTCTGTGATCTTTGAGCATTATGTAGTTCCAACAAGCAAGGAGAAAAGCTTTAGGGTTTCATATGTGAAGTGTGCAGTTCCAGAAATTTGCATGAGGCTAGGTTGCTAGGGAAACTCTAGAACTTGGCTAAGTCTGGGATCAGGGGAACTAATGTGAACAGTGATAGAACTTGATTATGATCACACACTTGAAAACTTAGTGACACAACATAGACAATCCAGAGCATATAAAAAATACTTTTCCTAATGCAACAACCTTTATGACAAGAGCACGTGAAGCGAGTGTGAGACACATCTATGTGATGAGAATAACTCATACGCACAAAAATTTTCCTTTGAAGCAGAAAAAACTTCCATTTGCATGAGAAATGATAATCCCCAAGCCCAAAGATGACACATGTAAATATAAGATAAAGCGTTAATGACTCTTAATATTGAAGAGGGGAGATTGAGATCATCAACTTACCAATAAGAGACTAAGGAATGATCGATCACACAATCCACAGTAGGCTTCGCAATTTGAGTATAGGCCAAAATTTTGGAGGGTGTTGCACCCACTACAACACTTGGTGACACACCAGTTGAATTCAAACTTCTTTATCTTGGTTTTTTTTAGCGCAAAGCCTTGGTCCACTATGGAGTATTGATTCATCATGCAAATTACTTCGGCTTCCCCACTTACCCCATGGGCAGACACAATCCCCTGTGTGCCTTCTTAGTTGAGCAGAACATAAGATTCAACCAAATCACAATGTTTCAAATTGGGAAGGGTAGTTTGGCTCACGAGCTTAAGATTTTCATAGTATAATTTTTTCATCTTTGGTGTTACTCCACTGCGAGCAAGACAGGAGAACACCCTACCAGAGTCATTCACAAACACAAGCATTGCTCCACTGCTAGCAAGTCTGGATAATACGTTGGAGGAGTTTCTTGCTTCGCCTCTCTGCATAGGAAGATTTTCTCTTCTTACACCTTTGTGTAGGAAATAATACTAAGAGGGGGGGGGGGGGGGGGGGGGGTGATAATCAGTATTAGCAAGTCAGTAAATTTTCATTTCTATAAACAAATTTATGTATAGTACTTAAGTTAATGGAACTCCCGTGTATATGCAAGTGTCATTAAGGAAAATAGTGTATATCCTGCAAACTTGTGATTCAGTGAATTCATCATATGTTTATCTTTAATCAGTGCATCAGAACCATATAAACTGTAAGCATGTACGATAAAACATAACAAACAATCACACATATGAACACAAGATATAAGGTGGAAACCCAATGTGGGTGAAAACCACCTACTGCAATCATCTCTATCTTTTTAATAATAAGAAACTTCTTTTTACAATTTTTGTACTGGTGCAGACTTATACCAGTGCGTAGGCTTCTACTTACAGAAGGCTAAAACCTTCTCTCATTCTCCAGTTTCTCTTGGAAGGGAGATACAATCCCCTAGCTCTCGTACTAGCTGATATGTTTACTAGTATGTAGGTGCCGACCTACAAAAGGCTACAACCTTCTATTTTCTTCCAGGGATGGCGTTTCATAAATTTTCAGACGGGATCCATCAATAACATCACCAAATATATATATATATGCATCAACCAATCTACTTTGCACCAACCACAACTGAATCAATCAATCACTTTGATAACCCTTCAATTTGATCTTTCAGAATGTTGTAACCAAAACACAGTAACCAGAACCCAAGCTAGAATCTAGAACACTGCATCAGCAAATAGATGTAGCTAAAACATATTTATAGGGTATACGCTACTTCCATGTGTCGAATCCGCGTGCATATGCTCTTTTCTCAAGGAAAAACTGCGTACAGATCTACAAACGAAACTTAAGATGTATACACTATTTTGATATGCAGAACCAGCGTGTATACGCGCCTTTTCTAAAGTGAACATGAATATATATCTGTAAATGATGATTTAAACACTACAGTAATCCCAGACTTCAGTTATACCAAGATCATCATACTTACAAATTACAACATGCGCTAGTTATTCAGATAAATGATCAAACCACATAAAAATACTTCACTTCAAGCCTTAAGATCTTGACCCATCATTAGATCTTATTCCTCATCAAGCGCTAAGGTTCATCCTTGGATCAGATCCAGCTATGCACCATAAACCAATAAATTCTACACTAGATCTTTCTCTTCATCAGATATTCAATGCTTGAGTACCTTGGCCTAATGATATTCTCCTCCCTTTATAGTTTTAGGCCTTTCTTAATACCATGGTCCAAGACCAATTAGGACCAAATACTTGGGGTCAATACTTTAGACTAGATACCTTGGACCAATACCATGGATCAAAATACCATGGACCAAATACCACAGACCAAAACTTCATTTCCCACCATGTACATGCCTTTCCTTCTATGAAACTGTGTGTGTACATTATATGCACCTTTTGTTCTGTTAACCCGTGTGTATACACACCTTTGTCAAGGTGAACCTACGTATACCTTTCTCTGATCATTAAATATTTGCTATTAACCTACTATGATCTGTCATCTGAGTGAGTTGCCATCAAGGACAACACCTGTATCACCTGTATCATATAATGCCAACAATCTCCACTTTGGCCTTGATGGCAACAACAATACCAATCACTCTCCCCCTTTCTCATCAAGGAAAAAGGGTCATGCTCCCCCTGAGTACCAGTTGAATTCTCTGAGATGCTGAAGTGTTGATTGAGCTCCTATGATCAAGTCCATGCTCCGCCTAAGCATAAGCAATGTCTACAAAAAGATAACATGACTGTATACATACATCACCAATGACCTTCTTATCACCAAAGACTCATACATATATCCATCTCCCAATCAAGTGGGGTAAAAAATTAGGTCGTTTCATGACCTTTATATTAAAATATATACATGACATACATATATATAATAGATACGAAAAGTCCATGATATTCATTAGCAACATCTGTCAACCATCAACAATGTTCTCCCCCTAAACCTGTTCCACCTAAATAAAAAACAACTATGTGAATCTATACCAAGATCTTATAAGATAATGCCAACAATGGATAATTAGAAGCATATGCTCCCCTTGAACTAAACCATATCATACCGCTTTCTTCCTTAGTCTGGCCCACTTCTTTTCTTCAAACCAACATATATGTGATTGTATCCACAAAAACCAGCATATGTACACAACTACACTTCATGAAACTTGCGTATAACCACCTTTCTCTAAAACAGATAGGATTTAACAGCAAGATGATGCATTGACTACTCCCAACTTTTGTCTGAGATATTCAGATGTCTCTTTGGGCAGTGGTTTGGTGAATATATCAGCAACCTGTTCTTTGGAGGGAACATACTCCAATTTGACCTTTTGTTCAAGCACTTGTTCACGTAGAAAATGATATCTGATGGATATGTGCTTTGTCTTCGAATGTATGACTGGATTCCTTGAAATATTGATGGCACTTGTATTATCACATAGAATGGAGATGGGTAGAGTACATGTAATCTGAATGTCTTGCAATGTTTTCATAATCCAAAGGAGTTGTGTGCAGTAAGATGTGGTAGCCACATATTCTACTTTAGTTGTAGATAATGCAATTGAACTTTTTTTCTTGCTCAACCAAGACACTAATCTGGAGCCCATATAGAATGCACCACCACTAGTGCCTTTTCTGTCATCAACGCTTCCCACCCAATCTGCATCTGCATATGCATGAAGTGTAAGATTTGTATCTCTAGGATACCATAAACCAAAATTCTGTGTTCCTTGAAGATATTTGAAAATCCTTTTGACTGCTTGAACGTGTCATTCCTTTGGATTTGCTTGGAATCTTCCAACTATTCCTACCGCATGCACGATGTCCAGTCGGCTACCTGTTAGATAGAGCAAGCTTCCCATCATGGATCTGTAAGTTGGTTGATGCACCGCTGCTGATTCATCAATTGAGCTAAGACTGCATCCTGTTACCATTGGAGTACATAATGGTTTAGAATCTTCCAAGCCATACTTTTTCAGGATCTGTTTGAGATATTTGGTTTGTGACAAAAAAATACCATTTTTGTTTTGCTGAACTTGTAGACCAAGAAAATATGTAAGCTCACCAAGCAGGGACATTTCAAATTCTTGTTGCATTACCAAAGCAAAATTTCCACTCATGGCTTCTTCATTGCTACCAAAAATGATATCATCAACATACACAACAAGTACTAGAAATTTATTATTGTCAATCTTTGTATATAAATTGCTATCAGTTGATCCCTTTGAAAAACCTTGTTGATGGAGATATTTGTCAAGACGGTAATACTAGGCCCTTGGAGCTTGTTTTAGACCATAGAGAGCCTTTCTGAGTCTGCATACAAGTTTTGAATCATTTCCAAGAGTGAATCCGTCTGGTTGCTCAATATATACTTCTTCTTCTAAGTCTCCATTAAGAAATGCATATTTGACATCCATTTGGTATACTTTGAATTCCTGAAAACTAGAAAGATCAAGGAACATTCGTATGGCTTCAAGTCTAGCAATAGGTGCAAAATTTTCTTCAAAATCTATGCCTTCTTGTTGAGCATATCCTTTACAAATAAGTCTGGCCTTATTTCTAAGAACTTCTCATTTTTCATACAGCTTGTTTTTGAATATCCATTTAGTTCCTATGATATTATTATCATGAGGTCTAGGAACTAATTCCCAAGTATTATTCTTTTCAATTTGCTCAACTTCTTCATTCATGGCTTTGACCCAACATTCATATTTGCATGCTCTATTTACATTTTGATGTTTGGTGGAGGACAACAATGCTAGATAGCTTGAAGCTTCTATAATAGTTCTTATTATCTGCACACTTGTCTCTTTCTGTCCCAAAATTTGGGTCTCTGGATGATTTTTCTGAACATACTTGGACGAAGTCCTTTCTTCTATCGTTATCTCTTCTTCTAGTAATTCATTGGTTTCTTCTTTAAAATTAGTCTGATTTGATGTGGGAGGATAATCCTCATCTTCTTCATAATCTTCGGTTTTTATTTGTTTTGGATTTTTTCATTCTTCGTCAACCACAACATCAATACTTTCAATAATTTTCCCAAGTCTTTTATTATAACATTTATATCCTTTGCTTCAGGAAGAGTAACCAAGGAGAATACCTTCATCTACTCTGGGTTCAAACTTACCAAGTTTTTCATCATTTCTTTTGATGTAAAATTTGCTTCCAAAAACTTTGACTTATTTTACAGTAGGAGTCTTACCATACCAAAGTTCATGTGGAGTTTGAGTGTTTTTTACCGAAACATTTGATTTGTTTATAATAGTGACGACAGCGAATGCAGCTTCACCCCAGAAGGTTGCAGGAGTTCCAGACTCATCTAGCATAGCACGAGCCATTTATTGAACAGTTCTATTCATCCTTTCTACCACTCCATTTTGTTGAGGCTTCCTTGTGGTGGAGAATTGCCTTTTTATTCCATGTTCTTCACAAAAGTCAAAGAATTCATCTGAGGTAAATTCCCTTGCTCGATTAGATCTAACGCATTTGATTTTCCGATCTGATTCATTTTCAACCAAAGCTTTGAGGGCTTTGAACTTTTCAAATGCTTCATTTTTATGCTTTAGAAGCCATATCCAACACATTCTGGAAAAATTGTCAATGAACAATATAAAGTATTCTTCTCCACGAGGTGACTTTCTCCTTGATGGTCCACATAAATCTGTATGAACAAGTTCAAGAGGCTTACTAGCTGATCCTTCCTTTTCAGGGAAGTGTGCTTTGGTTTGCTTACCAAATTGACATGATTTTCATATTGTATTTTCTGGAATGCTAATATCAGGAAGATCACCAACAGCCTAGATTCTACATGCTTTTCTTATTTGAGAGAAGCTTAGATGCCCCAATCTTCTGTGCCATATCCAGTGTTCATCATTCTTGCTTAGATAGCACTGTTGTTGTCCTCATTATTTCTCTTGTATCAAGCTCATGAACAACACATCTATTTGATCGAAATACTACTTCATCTCCTTGATCACATATTTGACTAACACTCAATAGGTTATGCTTTAGACCATTAACATACATAACATTCCCATCTTTAACTTTTTCTCTTAAGAGAACAGATCCTTTACCTTTTATGACAACAGGAGTGCCATTTCCAAATGAGACCTTCTTTTCCTTTTCTAAAGCATTATATGAATGAAGCTTTTCTTTGTCACCTGTCATGTGTTTTGAGCATCCACTGTTGATGTACCACTGATTTTCTTGTTCTTCTGCGTACAAGGCTATACCACATCTTTCTATTTGCAGTTCTTTCTTTGTCCATATTTTAGTACTTATTGAAGTTTTCTCCTTCTAAGATGTTTGCCGAAATTTACTCTTGCATTTAGATTCTTCATGACCAAAGTTGTTACAGTTAGAGCATTCTATTACATTTTCAAGAAGAGAAAAGTTATTGTAGGTCCTTTTCATGATCCCTGTCACATTCCTTTTATTTCGTGCTTCTCTAGTGATGATGGTCTTGTAAGCAACACATTGAGCAGGTTTGTGTCCAAAGTTATGACATGAAAAACATTGGCCATTAGAGAAGTTCCTACAATTATCGAATTTATTGACCTGGTGATCGTAGTTTCTATTGATACTCTTTCTTGAAGCAGATTGAGTATGATTTACCTGAGCTGGGTTGTAGCTTTTTTTCATCCTTGAAGTAGATTGAACTCGATTTACCTGGTGATCTGCTTTATGCCTCTGCTAACAATTCTCAAACTGTTCACTCCTCTTTGCTACATTAAGGTAGCTTTTAGTGGAGGTTGACGACTTTTGTGCTTGAGATGCTTCTTCAGTATATCCAAGACCTGTATTTATTAGAGGAGAACGATGCACTTTGATAATTTCATTTAAGGTTTCTGATCCTTTAGCAAATCTAAGATTGAGAGATTTTGTTTTCTCAATATCCTTTCTTAGACCCACAATTTGACATTCTAGCTTTTCATTGTGTTTTTCTCTTTCAGCAAGTTGGAATGTCAAAGTATCTATAATCATATTCTTTTCTTCTAAACAAATTTTGAGTTTAGAGATTTCTTCATAAAGGTCATCTTCATCTATAGGATCTAAGAAATCATCATCTTCAAAAGCCATCACAAGTCTATAGTCATTACTATTTTCATCTTCATCATTATTTGATAAACCCTCTCTATCTTCATGCATATAGTAGCTCTTCTTACTTACACTTTGTTTTCTATTCCATTTTGCAGATTCCTTACCTTTATCAACCTTATCTTTATGAGGACATTTGGCAGCATAATGAGTGACTCTTCCACAAGAAAAACATTTGAAATGTAGTTTGCCTCTAAATCTTCCGGAACCCCATTGAAGGTTCTTGACAAAGTTTGTTTCATCTTCTCCTTCTGATCCATTGAGTTTTTTTTTTCTTGAAGCTTTAAATGTGGTTTCTCTCATATCTGATGGACCTCCTTTTCGCATCTCAAAAGTAGTTAATATTCCGTGCAGTTGTGTCATAGTAATAGTTTGAAGATCCTACTTTTCTTCTACGGTAGATACTTTTGATTCAAACTTAGTAGACAAGGATCTTAAAACCTTTTATACTAAAGTAACTTCTTTTATTTCTTTACCCAAATTCTTCATGCAATTAACAATCTCATCTATACGTAAGAAGTAACTAGCTATACTTTCATCATTGTGCATTTTGAGAGTTTCATATTGAATTATGAGAGTTTGCAGTTTTGCACATTTTACCTGAGAGTCTCCTTCACAGCTTAGAACGATTTTCTCCCATATTTCTTTGGCAGATTTTAGTTGCATAACCTTGAAAATTTCTGATTGTGACAAACTTCCCAATAATGTAGTGACAACCTTGGCATTGGTTTCATACTTATTTTTCTCTACCGCATCTATAGGAAATGCTAATGGAAATGTATATCCTACTTCCATGATTTCCCAGACATTTATTCCAAGAGATTAAAGATAGTTTTTGGTTCTTACCTTCCAATAAATGAAGTTACTTCCATCAAACATTGGTGGTCTAATGGATCTCTCTCTTTCTTGATTAAGTTCATGATGATGGATCTTCCTTCAAGCAATCAAGCTTCCTCTAAAGTACCTGCTCTGAAACCAATTGTAGGAAATAATACTGAGAGGGGGGGTGAATCAATATTAGAAAGTCAATAATTTTTCATTTCCATAAATAGATTTATATAGACTACTTCAGTTAATCAAACTCGTGTTTATACACAACTTTGATTAAGGCAAGTGGCGTATATCCTACAAGCTTTTGATTCAGTTAATTCATCATATGTTGATCTTTAATCAGTGCATTAGAACCATATAAATAGTAACTCGGTATAGTAAGATAGAACACACAATCACACATATGAGCACAATATATAAGGTGGAAACCCAATGTGGGTGAAAACCACTTGCTGCAATCATCTCTATCTTTTTAATAATAAGAAACTTCTTTTTACAATTTTTGTATTAGAATAGACTTATACTAGTATGTAGGCTTCTACCTGCAGAAGGCTACAACCTTCTCTCATTCTCCAGCTTCTCCTGGAAGGGAGCTACACCCCCTAGCTCTTGTACTAGCTGATATGTTTACTAGCATGTAGGTATCGGCCTGCAGAAGGCTCCAACCTTATTGTTTCTTCCAGGGACCACATTTCATTTTCAGACTGGATCCATCAATAACATCACCAAATGTATATCTGCATCAACCAATCTACTTTGTACCAACCACAAATCCCTTCTCTATTTCTACTAGTTGGATAATCTTGAACAGACCAAAGAAAAAACAAAGTACATACCTGAGGTCCTAGACTAGACACATGTTCATGGTTGGACCAATCTCTCCTTACGGATGAATCATATTTTCCACTAAGACTTCATCTGTCACCAATTACAACCAAACACAAAGAAGACAGACACAGTATTGACGAAGGGTTGTAGTGTCACAAGAATTTTTGAACATCGACCACATACACATTCAGAAGCCAGGACTGAGGTGCATGCACAACACTTATTCGCATATTGAAATCAAATGGAAAACTCATCATAAAAGAAGAACAGGACAAGAGCAAAGGAGTACACAACAAGGAAACAAAACTAGAAAACCAGAAATAAAAAAGGCGAAAGAAAATAGGATGTAAAAACCATAATAATCAAACCATGACACACTATGGGTGCAAGATGAGTGCAAGGAAGGGAAAATTTATATGAAACTAATATTACTCCTATCCTAACAGCTAAATGGTTATGGGTTACGTGAAATGAAATTTCCAGTGAAGCCACCATAGTCATTCCTAACCTACATCCATAAAGATACAAGTGATTAAAATAGATAAACAGTAGTGTGCATAAAAAAAAAAAACAAAAATTTGGACAAGATGCACATAAAAAGGAAGGTCTTGCCTGTGGGCGAAACGATGTGTCCCAACCACCCAATACACATGCTTACCTGATGGATATTGTTTCTAAACAAACCTCACATGCTTCTTGTGCGTGTGTCCTTATCTGTAACGAGCTTCTTAGCAAGCGTGAGGAAGGATTAAAGCTTGTTACCTACAACATGGCTTTCCAAGTAAGAATGTTCCAACCATTTAGTGATTGGGTCATGAAATTTATAATAGATGTTTGGAAAACCTCGTGATCTGTGAAAGGGTGGATTTTCGATTTCACACACACGATTAGGATGGGAATCTTGTAAGGAAAATTAAATCTGACCATCCTGAAAATTTAGGCCATGACAATGAGGACCTGCCATAACCATCAGCATAAGCTGAACTGCCTCATCTACTTGACAGAAATCTCAAGGGAGAGATGTTAAACAATGAATATCATAGAGCATGAAGTAACTATTATCGGATGTGCTGATGGGAAAATGATAAGTTGAATGACAGTCACCAAAGATATAGAAATGATCAGATGAGTTGGTTGAGATGACAAATTCCTAGTTTGCCATTTGAAAAATCTTGCAAACACTCTGCACAATCGAATCAAGTTCGCTATAAGCTAGATATGATAGACATTTGCAGGCTCAAAAGAAGGCTAAGGAGCTGATCATGAAGAGGGAAATTCGATAAGTATGATTGCGGGAAAAGAGATTGTTTGGGATGATCGACTTCACAATTCCATGAATTCATGAGAGATAGACACTCCCAACCGGAGTTTGATGTAAGATATGTGCATGAAGATGTGTGTGATGTAACAAACTCATGGATTCGTTCATAAGTCAAAAATTTTTAAATTTGAAAGATCACAACTGGGATACCAAAATATTTTTACACAGGAATGCACATCGATTGAGACCATGTAGATAGATGGATTGTGCATGAGAAACTAGATCTAATTGGGTTCGGGGGGCTTACCAAAGTCGTGAGGTCCTGATATAACCATCAATGGACGTTGAAGTTCCTCAACTCCTTGGAACATCCTGGAACTTTCGAGGACTGCATAATCATATTTCGAAGCTTGAAATAGATCATGCATGGCTTGAGGATGGTTTTCGTTTCTCATTTCAAAACTGCTCTCAGGATGGCGGTCATCTTTGTCACAAGTTGCACCATATTTTTTAGCTTCAGCAAGTTGACTTGAAGAGTTGTCTTCAAGAAAGAGAAGAAATGACAGGGAATGGGAAGTACGCTCTACGATTATATTTTTTTCATTTTTTCATGGAGAGCCTCACTTCCTTATGTTAATTGAGGAGATAAATCATCAGATGAAGAAACAAGAGAACCTAGAATATATTTGGCGCATGTGGATGCATTGTGAATGGTAGGGCACACGAGAAAGTGAGGAGAAGAGGAACTTTCGATATGAATGTCTTCTTTGATCGGAGCACATTATAGATATGAGTTAGAGTCTTCATGAGAAAACAAAAGATCACATGATGTGCTTGGTTATTTGTCACAACATATGGAAATGTGGGAGTGGTGACTTCCCAAGGCTAGGGGTTGATTGGAAGAATTGAATTTATAGGGTGTTCCGCCAAGGTTATCAAATTCATAATCATTCAAGAATGGAAGCTCATTATTTTTATGCACACAATTTTGAATCAGAGAGGGAATATTGATAGTGTTCTCAGCTTTCTACTCCTCTACCTGTGTAATGTGACTTCCTTTCGCCTGATCGCAATTTGAGCCAGCAGGTTGAGAATCAAGAGAATGCGACTAGCTGGCTCGTCAAGTGGATTGATCAAGCGAGTCATGGTACAAGGAGTCATTTCTTGTAGATGATGGAGGATGGAAAAGATGCAGATTTGATTCCAGACTTGAGTTATCAATGGTGACGTCCTCTTATGGAATGGAGGAGTGAGTCGTTTTTATAGGCTTTGTGAGCCATTTTGGAACTTCCTCCATAGAAGCGGGAGATATATGAGAAGATGGGTTGGGGACATGCTACGAAAATTTCTCACCTTTGAAATCATAGTAAGGTGGCACCCACATTGAGACAGGAAAAGGAGGAGGAAAAGGAATAAATTTGGTGTTGGGCTCCTCCTCTACAATCTAAGGTGCCTCATGATCTGCAAGAGTTGGGGAGGAAGGGAACTCATGAGGTTCACTGTATTGAGAACTATGAACCAAGAATTTAAACTCTTCTCTCAAGAAGTCAAAGTTCACAAGATGTTCAGGAATTTCGTAACAAAGGTGAAGGAAGCAGTCATCAAAGTCCTCAACTGATTCGTCAGGCTCCATACTTAAATAATAGATTTTTGCATGGAAATGTTGGTGGCTATAATCATTGAACATTTGAATCATCATTTTGGTAAGCTGATCAAATGAATTGATAGAGGCAAACGGCAATGTGTAACACCAACATTGAGCATGACCTTTGAATATGAGGGTGAGTAATATGGTCCAAGAATCTTTGTACTCTATCTTGTGGTGTAGGCAAAAGTTTATAACTTGGTGCACATGCGCATGAAAAGACGGTTCACCCTCATCACTGAAATTTTAACTTGGACAGGTCATGGATAACTTCCACAGTGATGGTACATTCGAACTTTATAGAAATACATCCCATGATTATGATGTCAAAAAGAGCCATTTTTGAATAATAGATTCAAAGTAGACTCCATGGGCACAACCTATCATCTAGCCCTCCTTCTAGGTCCATTTTGTTGACGGTGATGGACTCACCAACAAAAGGGATCTCTCTGGTGTGAATTCCCAACTAGAAATCACACCGTTTGGTGCAGAAGTCCCATCTGGTATGAAGGCCCAATGGCCATAAACTTAGAGATCTTCCCTGGCTCGAGTTTTCAGCACATGAGAGTGTTATGCTGGTATATTCAAACAACAAGGTACATTTCCCTAGTGAGTGCGTAATGCAACTATGTCAAACTTCTCTTACTACAAAAGGGTAGAGTAATGTGAGCCTCTAAATGAGAGGTAGTAGTGCCACCCAGGAAGAGATGCAGGTGAACCAAAAGGGGTCTATCCACCATCCTATAGAATAATACACAATGGATGTGACATTCATTAAAAATGAGGTGACTTGGACAACATGTACACCACCTACTGGAGTAGTCCACATGGATTTGATAGTCGTTATAACTAGAAAATAAATATTATTTGTCGAGTATCCCATGGATTAGTCCACAAGGAAGTGACAATAGTGATAACCGATACACAAAGGTGGTCTCTCTAGTATCCCGTAGAGTAGTCCACAAGGATGACACAACAATGATAAGCAATACAACACACCTTCAACACTGTAAGTACTAAAATAACCAAAGTAGTTCAACTATCTTAATATGGGTTAAGAAAACATGCATTACAAAAGTTCAAAGAGTAGTCTTACAAACATCTATAAAACATGCGTGAAAACGTGTTGGCCTTCGCAGGCTTCTGAATTAAGAAAAAGTCCCAAGTGACATTTGTACACAATACATCACTAGTTTGAGTAGTGGGACATTGGAGCCACTCCTTGCTCCTCAAAGAATTGACTGTCTACTGTCAAGGCTAAGTGGGAGGAGCCAAGGTGAAAATTCCTTTGCTCATACAATGGGAAGGGTATGTATAGCCAAGGGTGGTGCTTGACCATTGTGACTCTTGGACTACCCTCATGACCATTCAACTTCCTATGAATTTTCAGTTCACATGACCCTTCAACTTCTTGTGTGCGCCCATTGGACTCTCACTTTATATTACATTTAGTTACAACAGATATCTCCAATAGTGGTCATCTAGCCAAGACAACTCATGATGCAACTCGACATGACACTGCTGACATGTACTCGCTAACTGTGGTGTCCATGTCAAGTTGTTGCACTACTGAGTGATGGATGTACTATCAATGTGATTTATATTCACCTCCACATATATTGGTGATATGGGGTCTCCAATGGTCTTGGTCTTGCAAGATGGTTCCATGCATGTGTTCCTTTCACTTGCTACTTGATGTGCTTTGTTCATCTAGCTACAAGTATGTCTTCTAGCATGTGTGATCCTTCTTCATCCTATTTGTCATCTCGCCATGATCCATTTGTGTACCTATTCTTGGAATTCACTCATGATGGGACAACATCAAATCAAAAATCTCTTAGTTTAGCATGATGCATTTTTGTTCCTGTTCAGGTGATAGGGAGGGAGGACAAGTCACCGAGACTATGGAGAGCACAGCTTAGGTTGGGATGAGGAACTCTAGGGCACAGTTTTCGCCGTCGGGGAAAAATGTGTAGTGGCCACTAGGAAGCAGAATTATGTAGTGAAGGAAACTAGTGGTAGCTGCAAGGTGGGACCATGATGGGCACTTCTACAAATTTCATGGACGGAAGGCAAGACAGGGTTGCAGGGGACTTTGTTTGTAGTTCTGCTTGGTTTTCAGGAGGAAGAATGACAAGGCTCTCAGGGACCTGCTAGACATGTCTACTCAATTTCTTAGGGTAGTGCAGGACAGGTAGTAGAGGGCCAGTTGGGCATGTCTACGCAGGTTCTTAGAAAAGTGCAGGAAAAGTCAGTAGAGGACCTATTGGGCATGTCTGCGCAATTTCTCATAGAAGTGCAGGACAAGGTAATAGAGGACCAATTGGGCATGTCTGCATATTTTTGGAGAGTAGTACAGACCTAGTTGTTGGTGCAGTGCAAGATTTTTATAGACAAGAAGGAGGCTTAATGACTGGACTTCACAAATGCAAAGTTCAGATTGGACATGGAGGAACTTTCTACGCAGTTCTAGAAATGAAGGCAATTTCTCATTCCTGGGATTGTGCAGTGTAGCTGGCTTGGAGAGAAACCTCAAGCACTGCACAGTTCTAGGTGATAAAGTAGCACAACTGAGGGTTAAGATTGTGCAATGTAGCTCAGTCAGGGTCTGGTGAAGTGGATTTGGTCCAACGAGAGATTTTCAGGAAATTGACTAAGTGTGAAAGACAAGTGAACTCATGAAGACTCGACATTGTGATCAAACACTTGGTATACTTTGAGAAAATGATGACACTGACCATCGGGATAACATAGAAAGTCATGATGCTCTATGGCACTGTCTAGAGGTGAAAGTGACAAGTGTGACACTTAGGAAAGACCTTCGAACGATTGTCATGACATTTGCATGGCAGTGCTTACAACTTTATGTGTGAGTACGATGGATGTTCACATAGATAATACAACACAAACAGATAAGGAAAAACCTTTTAAGTCACCATAACAAGATCTCAAGCATGACAAAGCAATCAATCATGCTAAAGATGAACGTTGGTCCAAGAAGAAAAAGGGAAGCAAGACACATAAAGGAAACACATGGAATGAATTTTAGTGCCTGCAACTATGCATGTCATTAAAGATGAATGATCTGACACTGATAAGAAGTCCTTAAAGCTACACTAGGAGGTGTGTTTTCGAAATATGTGCTTTGCTTTCCATACCTACCCTCCAAATGGTTAAGCATCTGATGGAGTATTCATGTGGTCTCGATCTCTTATCGTCTCTTGGGTTCCTTAGTCTTCGTATCTTTCTCCTGAGTTCCTTAAGAGTCATATAGCATGTCATCTTACCTTATGATCACTGAGAGACACATGTGTTCAATTTCATCAGGAAGTGACTGCTATTATGATGAGACCCTGGGAGGCACATTTGTGTAGTTTTTGGATGCAAGACAGATTGGGCAGTTCAAGGACAACACTACGCAGTTTTGGGATGCAAGACACTATTGCAGGATGAGATCTTGGGAGGAAATCTCTACGTAGTTTTTGGATGAAAGGAAGACTGGGCAGCTGAGGGACAACACTGCGCAGTTTCTAGAAGCAGTGGGTTCCAGTTGATGGAAGGATACTAGAGGAAACCATTGCACAGTTTTGGATGCCAAGGGAGGCTAGGGTCTCTACACATTTCTCAGTTATAGTAGGAAAGGGGAAAATCTTGATGGTTGTAGATGCGAAGTGTGCAATTCCAGAAAGCTATATGAGGCTAAGTTTCTAGGGAAACTCCAAAATTTGTCTAAGAGTGGGATCAGGGGAACTGATGCAAATTGTCGTAGAACTTGATTACGATCACACACTTGAACACTTAGTGATGTAACATAGACCATACAAAACATATAAAACATACTTCACCTAATGCAACACCCTTTATCATAAGAGTTCATGAAGTGAGTGTGAGACATGTCTATGTGATGAGAACAACTCATATGCATAAATGTTTCCCCTAGAAGCAGAACAAACTTCCCTTTGCATGACAAGAAATAATCCCCATGCCCAAAGATGACACATGTTGTATAAGATAAAGTGTGAATCACTCTAAATATTGAAGAGGGGAGCTCTAGATCACCAACCTACCAATAAAAAAATAAGGAACGTTCGATCATAGGATCCATGGTAGGATTTGAAATTTGAGTACATGCGAAAATTTTGGAGGGTGTTGTAGCTGCTACAACAACTAGAAAGGTGTTTTTGAGATTGTCATTGAGCTTAAATTGCATTGCTTGGTGTTGATAGCTGATAAGTGCATCATTATTCATTTGAAAAGAGGAAAAAATTCATGTAGGTGGACTTTAGTGAATTAAAATTCATTTACTTTTTATCGTTGCATTGGAATTGTGGAATCGAAATATCTAGTTAGGAAGCTATTGTTGGTTGCATATTTGATTGTTTCATAAATGTTTGCACTTCTTCCCTACACTAGATGACTTTCACTGAAATGAAATGAATCATTTTTTCATATTAGTTGCATCATAGGTCTATTCAGGTGACATCAATTTTTGAGCCTTGAAATTGAGACATAATTCAAGATCAACTTTAAAATCTATCTCAATTAACCTAAAGAGAATTTGGAATATTAACGCACATATCTAGAGGTCTACGCTAGAGACGTGTTCCAGTGTTGTTAAAGGTAGGAGTTTTTGTTTTTTTCCAGCATTGCATCCGGGGAGTGAAATATCGTTCCACATACGGAAGTGTATAGGATCTTTCTCGATGTACCATCAGGTATATCGTACGATGCTCCACCCACGAAGAGTATATGTGAACGCTCTCATCGAATGATTATGCATTAGCCAACACTACTATGGACTGCACTCCCACATACCATCAAGTATATTTTTGGAGTCCCTATATGTTGTTGTCCATCCATAGGTGATCAAGTCTACGCCTTAGATACCGTGATACACAGAACACAAAATTCGGGGAGATTGGTTGTCATATGTTAAGTCCTTGGTTCACCGAGGTGTATATAGCATTTCATGGTTTCTTGGTAAACCCTTTTGCCTAGTTACCCCTTTCTTTTTGTTATGTCTTTAATTTGTAAAATCAATTAATTGACTGAAACACAACATCCTTCCTATGGAAATAATCCTTAGTGGATCTTAGGATGAGACTAATGAAAATAGTTCTTGAGTCCACCAATCAAGGAAACCCCTATGACGAGAATCTTGGTACTTTTCCTTCTTTTGGAAATATTGGTGCTCCATATATGGCAATGTTTTCCCTTCCCAGATTTACCATTGTTTTCCAGTTTGGTTATTTTCGATCCCTATGGTTCCAAATGTCCAAACTACTTCTCAACTAGGTTCTCCTCCATCTGAACACTATTAACCTCTAGTTGATCCTAAAGTTGACTCTTTCCCTTATTTGCTTGTTTTCTTCTCTTCATCTTCATCTGGTGAAAGCCTGCAAGTTAGTAACTAGGTGGATAAGAAGAAGAAGAAAAGGAATATTGAAAACAAGAAAAATAAGCAGGGGGACAACCTAACAGCCATTGCTATGGATGTAGCTAGTGGGGAGAAACCTTCCAATCATCCCTACAAATTTAAATTCCCTTCAATGCTTTGTAAGGGTGACCACCTTCTTAGAGATTGTCCTGGTATTCTTGAGGTATTAAAAGTATGGTCTTCAAGCTCATGTCGGCCTTAGTCGTTAGCCTATGGAGATGTTGCTAGTGACAAACCCTCGACTAGTGATAGTAAGGTCCATCGGAAAAGGGTAAAGTCAAATTTCCATATAGGTTATGTGAAGGGAATCATCCCATTCACCTGTCCTTATGTGGATGAAGCCTCAAAAGTGCTAGACAACCTTACAACTTCTCAGTCTCATCATTCGATTGGTTATCTAAAGCTTTCCCTCAATCCTCCACTAGTTCACCAAGTGATTGATAAAAATTCATCTCTATTCAATTCCACTGTCTCTAAATGTGAATCCCATGAGCCCATTCCCAACCAACCATTTGTTGATAAAATTTTTGACTTGATTCCACCTTCATTTGATTGTACCTTTCCCGCAGAGATTGAACTTCATACTGCTTAGGGTCTTATTATTTCATCAGATTCCAATTAATTTGGGGGAAATTCTCTCATTCCCACGGTACAAGGGGGTGATCGCCTCATTCCAATAATGCAAGGGGGTATTTCTCCCATTCCCATGCCACCCCTTCCATGTACTATGATCACCTCCTTTGGTTGGAGTCGACTGATAGGATACCATCTTCCTTCTTACGTGCCCTTTCAAATCATAGTACAGGCCTTACATATACCCATACCTAGCACAATCATAAATGAAGGCATGTCAGTTAGTATTATTTCCTTGACTACTTGGAAAACTTTAGGTTCTCCACAGCTTGTGCCCATTACCTATAATTTGTTGGCTTTTAACAGAGGAACCAGTCAACTGTTAGGGGTTCTTCCTAAGTTTCCTATTACTTTGGGAGGAAATTTCATCTATATCAATGTGATGGTTATCCAAGGCCCTTTGGATTTTAAATTTACTCCTTGGCCATGACTATGTTTATGTCATGGGAGTTATTGCCTCTTCTTGCTTTCTTGTGATATGCATCCCACATGAAGGAATAATTGTGACCATTGATCAACTTTCATTCATTGTTCATAATTTGACTCCCATTCAACCATCATCCCTAAATGGTCCTTGTATGCAAGTGGTATCACCCCTACCACAAGTTAATTATGTGGCAACCTATTCCATGCACATGTCCGTTGATGATCTAGTCACTTATATAGTGCATCATGTACTGAGGGCATTGAAGCCTGATATTTCCATTAGATCCATTGATATGTATCCCTTATGGAGCATTGTTCTCCCATATGATGAGAACCTCTTGGAATCCATGGCCTCTTATGGTCCATAATCAAGGTTCCTGAAGCAAATTTCTTTGTCTTGTCTCAAAATCCTTAAAAAATCAATCAAGGTTCTCGGAGCATAGTTCTTTGTCTTGTGTCAAGCTCCTTAAAAAATTAATCAAGGCTCCTAGAGCAGAGTGCCTTGCCTTGTGTCAAGCTCATTAAAAAATGAAACAAGTTTCTTAGAGCATATTTCTTTGTCTTGTGTCAAGCTCCTTCAAAAATTAATCAAGGGTCTCCTTCCAATTCGAGTCTTTGATTAGATATCATAAATTCCCAGTCGAGTCTTTCACTTGATCTCATAAATCAGCCTTGATTCCATCCACCTGTTATTCATGACTAGTCTATTTAGGTGCATGAAATTAATCTTAGGGGGCATGTACATGGAATTGAATCATTATGTTGGGTGCATGGAAAATAATCTCAAGCATAGTTTTTCTCTGTTTCAATCTTGTGTAAAAATGAAACCAAATCCAAGAATAGTTTTTTCTCATGTTTCAAGCTTGTGAAAAATGAAACCATCTTCAAGTATCCTCAAGCATAGTTTCCCATGTTTTAAGCTTGTGTAAAAATGAAACAATTCCCACTTTACCTCTCATGATTGTCATTTTTATCACCCTATTTTTGCTAGATGGGCATTGGTTTTTTCATTCCATCGACACCATGTCTTTGTCCAATCATGTGCTTTCACCTGGTTTTTACCCTTTCTTGAGGAACCACTACAATGAGTGGTCTTATTAGCCATCCTCTTGACCTTTACATATTTTGAGAATTTCTATCATGACCAGAACTAGTTACTATCCTTTATACCACTCATTCCTATAGGTGGAGTCCTCTTTCATCTCTTTTAAGACTCCAAAAATATGAAAATATTGTCAAACACTTGTTGTTTTGAACTCGTTAATGTAAATTAAACGACATCGAGTCAGTATAAGTTTAATAATTTTCTAGATTGAGATAGACTAGCTACGAAAAAGGAATACATTAGTCGAACATCACTAAGAGGTTATCTTGAGTATTGTTTCTACATTTCTAGTTTCGAGAGACCATCTACAAAAAAGGATATCTAGAGTTTTCTTTTTTCCTCTTTTTCAAACTCTCTAAATATGAAAAAGACGTCAAGGTACCTCTCCATCGGACTCGTAAAAATGAAACGACGAAGGACTTGTCACCATGACGAGACTAAGCTGCGATTTCCTAGGGATCGTAAAAAATACTATGATGGCTTCATCCGAAGGATGAACTTATATGAAAAGCATATGGTATCATCTTCAATATTGAGTTTAAAAATAAAGAGGTACTTGCTATAAATAATGGGGGAATATGGAAATAAACATATATCCTGTATTTTGTATGAAAGGTAGTATGTCACTTTGGAACATGAAACTTGTTTGTATCTCATGTCAGGTTTTGGGCATCCTCACTTTGTCACTTGGCTTACTGGGTTTGGGAAATCCATTTTCCTCTCATTTGATTATATCTTATTGTCACCATGAACTCTGATCCTATTTTGAGTCAAATGCTGCCTAATTTTAGATGTGTGTCACCAATATGTTCAAGAGAAGTCCCATATGCAAATGCAAACCACTTACAACCTGTTTGATTTTTTCTGAAACTACCCTAAATCACTCATTCCAACTCTAAAAAATCCTATGTTTTGTGTCAATGATGTGGGAAACATTATGGACCTCCTTCGACAGATCACTTCCTGTCAACTCCAACTCATTATCAGGGAATATGATCTAGGAAATCCCTTTCAGTACCTTGGAGCTTGCATGCCTTAATGGTAGGTTCTTTGGATTTGATGACAGGTTCACATCGCTGGCCTTCAATCAAATGATTCTATGAGTTTTCAACTTCATATTCATTGTTCACACTTGCGGATTGTGCTCGCGTACCTTGAGAGCCATCATCGTAATTGGTGGTTTTTCATGTGCCTGTTAATGGTTTACATCATTGACTCGTAATGAGGTTCGACTCCAGCACATCTATTCACATGGTGGGATTTGTACTTTGGTTTGATTGAGTTAGAGATGAAGACCTTGGGTTTCATTAGATAAATCTATGTTACATGGAGTTATTAAGTATTCATGATTGTAAACATGATCCTATCTATACGGATAGTTACATCTATGCCATGGATCCATGTATTGTTAGATGCTTACACTTTAAGCATACTTATATCAGAGATTTCAGATATATCATATTATGTTTGATTTGTAGGTCTCCTAACAGTGGTTCTCTAAGTCCTTTCCTTTGCTTCTAAAGAATTTTAGTCATCACTTCCTATTCTGACTTCATGCTTTAGGGGCATCTATTACACAATATTTTGTCACACTACCAATCTCGTGTCCTAAACTGTCAAACTTCATGTTGTTAATGCCACAAGTGTCATAAAGTGATGAAAGCTATCACAAACAATGTATTCACCATGAAACATGTTTAGAACACCCCTAAAGAAAAGGAATAAAAGTTGCCTTGAAATAATTATGAAGAGCTTGTCAAAAAATCTTGTTTTGCAAACCCAATACTACTTTTATCAAGAAAATATGCATTGGTAACCACTGGAATTACACATGTCTAGCATTACCACCGTGAATTTTATCAGGAAAATCCATGCTTGTCATCTTTAAGAAGTTTTTCCCAAAATGGAGGAGAAGCTTCTCTTACTAGAAAGTTGAGAACGACGATGTGGTTTCAGATAAATGAAGATTGGAATGAGACCTCCCATTCCTGGCCCTTCATCCTATTTCTATGGATCTCTCCCTTGAGATGTGGAACTCCACCCTCTTTTCATGGATCATAAACTCCCTCTCCTTCCCTATAAATGAATTTTCCACCATCCAATAATGGTTGGTAGTTGGTTGGTGGGTTCCCATCCTAGTGTTGAATTGTGCCCAAATACTACCGATTTTCAAAGGAGAAAAGGTGTTTGAAGGCTAAGGCTTGGATTTGGAATCTCACTTGAAGGAGACTTCCAACATCAAGGCTGGATTGGTTGTAATGATCCCTTTTTCATCTATTAATAATAAAATATATGTTTCTTACCATAAATGTGTCAATTATTGTCCATGTATTGTAATTATCCTTGATCTATTGCATAATTTGTATTAGAAAATGTTATTTTTTGCATAGTTTTGTTGTCTCCACTAGATCTTTCTTGCAGGCACGCATCTACAACAGACGAGAGGAGATAGAGAGCTTGGAATCCAAAGAATCGAGCTGGACATCAAGGATATTATCTTAAGAGAGAGGTAGGAGATCTATCCTCCTTTGTATTTTCTCATATGAATTAGGAAAAATTGCATATAATTGTCTTTTGTAGTTGCTAGATCCACCCATAAGACTAGAGGGATTGTTTTTGTTCGTGGAAAGGATTTTCTGCAAAACATTATGATGTAAAACTATTTTATATGATGTAATGTTTAATTTTATTAATAAAAATACTTGATTTAAAGAAATGGGAAAACCAACATATTTTGATGTCTTGGGGAAGGATAATAATTGACTTAAGAGGAAAAGTATACCTTGGGTGAATATTTCCCTTTGATTTGATTGTTAGCCTTCCGAAGATGATGAAAGGTTACCAATATGAAATGTCAAAGTGTGATTATAAAGACAAGAGGCAGGAGAAATCAAGGGGTTCTTATTCTTATTTCTTAAGCTTAGATTATTTCTCTCTTTTATTACTCTCTCATATATATATATATATATATATATATATATATATATATATATATATATATATATATATATATATATTATATATATATATATATATATCTCACTCAGAAATTTGAATTGGCATGATAATTGGTGACAACTCGTGTAACAATAATTGAATGTGTTGTCGTTCTTTTTCCTTGAATAGATGGCTCTGAGGACCAGGATTTTTCTTGTTTTGTATGTGGCATAGAGAGCACTTAATAAGAGAGGGAAAATGGACTACAGAGATAAAATAACTTCATTTTGTTATGTAGACCCACATTTTCATTTGTGAATGTTTATGGGCTTAGTCAAGGAATGGAAAGGAAAAAACACTAAGATGCTTTCATGTGTGTGGAGGAGAGTGGAATTCACTTTTTGTGTTAGATATGGTAGAAGAACTTTCTGATAAATTATTCATTTTATTTTTTTCTTTAAGGCATCAAGACCTGGCATAGAGGTAGCTAGCTATGAGGAAAATTGTAGCACAACTAAGCCTATTGTGAAGAAAAATATGGCTCTACCTAACTCAGTTTCTAGTATTTCTCTAGATGCAATAGATTTCCTTTTGTGTTAGTGATATTGTTGGCAAAGATGGTTTAGTGACATGCATGATTATTTAATTTCTCTTTTCAGAAAGTTTATATGTACATTCATTTACCCTTTAGCAAATTTATCATGACTGTAGTTGTCATACTATTTGGTTGTATCTTTCAATATGTATTAAATTTTGTAACAACATTGGTTGAACAACATAGTCTTCCTAAATACTTCTTTTCATAGGCCATGTTACCATTTCTACTATAACTGTAAAAACCCTTTTTCCTTCACCTTGTGATTGTAAATATGCTTATGCATCTCTAGTGTGAGAGTCATTATTGGCTGCAGTAGGGTTGAAAATATTAAAGAATAAGATGTAAATTACACTTAGTGATTGATTATAGTAGAGGAACAATGGATGAAGATTTCTTTTGGGTAGGGCAGGGGAGGGGTGCAATCATTGCGAGCCATGAAAAATCCCAACCAACCACATTAAATTTTCTTAACAATCGGTTGATCAACCTAATTGTCAACACTAAGATAAATTACGCGATGAGATTGGACGCTTTGGGCATAGGACAGGACACATCCCCAATCCCCTCGTAGATCAAGGTTAGATGATAGCCTTAGAAAAATAGAATAAACCATGGAACAAGGGAGAAGGGGTCGTTGTTAAGGGAAGACATAGCAAGAGGAGAGGAGCGATTTGAGAAGAATTGCGAGCTATTGAAGTCCAATCCTTTGTGCAGCATAAAGGACTACATATTCGGAACATAGAATAACATACACACGAATACACAAAGAGGAATGGAATTTGGGAAGGAATTTGGCCATGTTTCTATAAGAATTCATGCATGCTTATAAATGGATGATGTGGTTGGAGTGGTTATGCATGCTCTAAATCAACCCTTAATTTATTTTATTTTATATGTTAACCAAGTGTTACTCACATTTACATATTGTACTATGTATGATAACATACATAGGCCTAAGAAACCCCTCAAAATATCCCTGCACTCAATGCCTTGTTCATCCTGGGTAGAGATACATGAATTACTTGCATCTCTACTTCTCGTAAAAGTATCCTTAGTATGCATCAGCCATCTATACTAGTATGCATAGGTAACTCAACTAAAAAAGCTACCAGTTAGAGAGGGGGATGCACATTTACAAGGCTTACTATGACTTCTACTTGTTTGGTAAGTTCTACATAAGTTGAAGTCAACAAAAAAGAAAGAACTCCATGTCTCACACATCACATAGATATCAAATTTGATAAGGGAGACCAGTCAATGATTCCTAAGGTAACAGAAAAAACTACACCTCCTCAACCAAAAATGGGATTGAATCACATGCCCATCCATGAAGGAGTCAAGGAACCGAAGAAAAATTATTTTTTATGTGAAAATTTTAGGACCACCAATGACATTAATGATGAAGACAAACAAGTGGCTCAGCTTACAACCTCTCTTCGAAAGTGAGCACTTGCATGGTTCACGAATTATATAGAGAACCAAATGAAAGGAAATAATTATATCAAGACCAACTTATTTTCATTCTTTAAAGCACAAGATGTCAAGCATTTTGCAGCACAAAAGTTGAAAGAGATTACAAATTTTCCAAACAAAATGGTAAGAGAGTACGAGAAAATATTTAACGATTTGTTAAGTCAAATCCTTATATAATTCATGAAACCATACTTGTTCACTAGTACACTATTAGACTTCTTCAAAAAATATAACGACCCCTGAGAGTGTAAGAAGTACAAACTTGTGAATAATATTTGAAAGTGCCTTAGTTAATCAAGATAGATGATGAAGGGAAATCAAGTATTTCAACACCTCACAATAAATTAGAAGAGAAAATCAAACAATTACAACACTCTTTGTTGGTGACATCCCTGCAAAATAGTAATCTCCTGTGTATTAATTGCATAAGTGAAGGGCATACTAAAGATAATTGTAAATTTTTTTATTATGTTGACTAGGATGTTCAATGATCTCAGTTAGAGAAATACTGTGATATCTATGATATTATGCCAAACTACATTACTACAAAATTCCAATACAATCTACATAATACCAAACCTAAGTGGTGTGGCATCTATGAGTACTACACAATAATGTTACCTAAATGCAAATAATAAGCCCAACTATCACGTTTCCTATCACACTCATGCATCAAATCAATTTGATGAGCCACCTGTGCAAGGAGGAAGAGGAAATGACAGAGGTGGATATGGTGGCCATCAAGGAGGATATAATGGTTGAGGTCATGGTTGATCCAAGATCCTTTGCTTATAGATTCATCAAAATTACATGAAATGGAGCTTATTAACCATGGAACATAAAAGCACATTAAACAATGCAGAAATAACAAGATAAGCATGAAACCATGAAAGAAAGATTTTATTATAGAGTTCATCCAATTTGGAATACGTCTCTTAGCCCTCCTAAATAGTGGGGAGGCCTTCATTCATTAAGTGACATAAAAAGAGATAAAGTACAAAAAATATCCAATTACAATCCTTATACCTCTAAGTTAGAAGATGGACAAAGAATGGAGAGCCCAGCTTCTAAAACAAACAATACCCATGAACTCCTGGCAAACAATTGTGTAGAATCGCCTATCCAAACACCCAATTTTGACAATTGAAGCTTATGCACTTTCTTGGAATCTTCCTACTACTCAAGGCGGGGTTCCAACCTATTGCCAGGTTAGAGTACTATTGTACGCAATGGTTTTTGAACTCCTGTTCCAGTCTCTTTCCCTTTTCCTATGTCGACAGTCCAATATATACCTTTGTAGACATATTCCTTAGTCCCAGGTAGTTTCAACAAATGACAATTATAGCAGGCAGTTGGTTTCACACAGAGAATCTCAGACAACAAATAGTATGAAGGTAACAACCTGTTAAAAATCCAAAAACCACCATCGATAATAGTTCATAGGTTGTTTTCATATTAAATCTCAATGGATAGATGAATTGACATAGTACTCCTAAACTCGATGACTTTATCAGGGGTGGCCATAGTATATCAGTACTGATAGCCCCATCAAAAATCACAATCAGTCAGAGCCAGGGGTGATTCTCCATACAGGTTGCTGCACTTTGCAAGATGCGATGTGTGAATCGGTGGACTTGAGGGAGTTTCAAAACCACACCCTGTACTCTACTGCATCCAGGAATATTGACCAATCGCAATTGGAAGAGCTGGAGGGTATTACTGTTATTGGGATGTTGCGTTGTGCGATATGCGTTGTACGATATCACAAGAACTAGAGGGTATTACTGTTATTTGGATGTTGTGTTGTGCGATATGTGATGTACAATATCACAATACCAACCTTGACTGTCAGGGCCAATTCTATAAAACATTTTCCCTTTGTGATGTGTGATATGCGATCATCGCATCGCACCATTTCCTACTTGGGACTGATTTGTAACTGTCGACCCACCTCTGATCTATGATTGCGATATGACAATCACAACCTGGTAGTGTTGGGGGCCAATTCTTTACCATCGTACCTATTCCTATTGCGATCAACGAACTACATCCCATCACTTGCTGTTTCCCCATTCACTGAAGAATCATGCCCTGTCATTTTCTCATGCCACCCATCCAAGTCAAACCTAAACTTGGACTTGCTCTAACTTCTTCATATGAGCTCGTATTTGAGTGTTCTTTGGATTGTTGGAATCAGGATGATGCGCACTTCAATTTGTTGTTAGTTTTATTGAGATTCCACTGCTTTCCTTTTTGAGCCTTTTTACTATACCACTAGCTCTCTCTAGAGATTCACCTAGATCAATCCTCCCCACTAAGATCTTTTGGACCACCAAAGCCCTTTCAGTCAATTGGAAAGTGAGAAAATTTCTCCCTCACTTTTTCTTTCTCCATCTGTCGACATTTACTCGATTGCATTCCTTTGAAGCGAACACAAATGTACTCCACATCTCCCCATCATGAAGTTCCATTTTTTTTTGTCGAGTATGATATCTTTGGTCAACTTATGTAGATACTCTGGTGGAAAATCATGCACTATGGGAATCTCTGCAACCTCTTTGATATCCATAATCAGTGGAGGTTCATATAGCTTCAAGTTTTCGACATTCACTACTGAGTACATTTTCATATAAGCAGGAAAGTCAAGATGAAAAGCATTGTCTCCAACCTTTTCCAATATGTTGAAGGGAGAATATTGAATGGGTCTCAGTTTCTTCCCTTCCCCCTTCATTACATCCTTGCTTTTGTGGAGGCATACGTTGTCCCCAACTTGAAACTTATGGTCAACTCGATGCTTATCATGTCGAGCTTTATACCGAGTTTGAATCTTCTCCAACTACTCATGTACTACCTAATGAATCAGTTATATCTACTGAATAAACTTTTGTGATTTGTCCCTATCATCTCTTCCATTGCCATCCTCATCTTTCCCAAACATCATGTCTAAGGGATCCCTTGGAAAATAACCAAAACATGTCTCAAATGGTGAGATCTCTATAGATGAATGTACTTCTCGATTTTATGCTTGATGCACATAAGGAAGTTGTTCATTCCACAACTTGGGATGTTTTCCACAATAGCCTCGTAACAAGTTTACTACGATGCAGTTGATGACATATTTCTGCCCATTAGTTTGTGGATGAAATTTCGTACCTCTTTTCAGCTTGGTTTCCATCATTATCCACAAGCTAGTCCAAAACTCTCCAAGAAAGCGAGAGTCACGATCTGACACAATAGATGATGGTAACCCAAAATGGACCTAGACATGTTGAAATAAAAGATAAGCAGTCTGCTCAGTAGTGACCTACTTTTTGCAAGGCATTAAAATACACATTTTACTAAAATGATCCACGATGTCATACAAATAGTCATGACCTTTCCTAGACATAGGCAAACCACCTACAATGTCCATGGGCACACTTTCCAATGGTCAACTTGGAATAAGGAGTGGTGTGTAGAGCCCAATTCTTCTATTAGAGAGCTTTGAAACTGAACACAATGCACAACCATTTATAATATGAGTCACAATGTTTTTCATATAAGATAAAAAATAAAACCTCTGTAAATGACATAAAGTTTTTCAACCCCAAAATGACCAAACACAAGAGAGGTATGAGCCTCTCTGATTACATTTACCCTTTCATTATTGGGTATGCACAGTTTTCCAAGGTTATATAATAGTTTTCCTTGCAAATAATAATTTTCCTCTTGCAATCCACGAGTCAGTTTTGCATAAATATCTTTAAAATCATCATCGTTAGCATATTGTTCAACATAACTTTCTAACGATAAATAAGCATTTTGCCAAACTACAGATGAAAAAATAGGACATTGAGAAAGCATATTTTCTACTTTGTTTTTGGTTCCCTTATCGTATTTTATTACCAGATGAAATTATTGGAGGAATCCAATCCATCTTAAATGATGGGCTTGTTGAAACTTGGTCTATGACTGAAGGTACTGTAAGGGCTGATGATCTGTATGGATGATGGTCTCCTTTCCAATTAGATAGTGTTTCCACTTCTTTACACTCTGAGACATGGCATACAACTCCCTGTCATACATGAGATGATTCACAACAGCCTAGGAGAAAGTCTTTGAATGGTAACATACATGCTTCCTCTGATGCATCAATACAATTCCCATGTCATATCCACTGGCATTTGTCTCAATCTCAAAAGGATGTTGAAGGTCTAGTAAGGCTAGCATTGGTGCTATGTTGATCTTGTCTTTCAGCATGTCAAAGGATTTATGTTGCTTTCCTCCCCACTCAAAGGCCTGCTTCACACTTGTCCATGTGTGTAATGGGGCTGCATTTCAATGAACCTTCTCCAATACTATACTGCACCCAAAAAGCTTCAGACCTCTATAACATTTGTGGGCTCAGGCCACCTCATAATCACATCTACTTTAGAGAGATGTATCTTCAATTGTTGATTACCGACTACGTGACCTAAATAAACCATAAAGGTCTTCCCAAACTCACACTTTTACAGTTTTACACACAATTTTTCATCTTTCAGAAAATCAAGCACTCTCTTCACATGACATACATATCCATCCCATGTCCTACTATTAACAAGAATATCATCCAGATATACAAGAACAAAATTATCAAGAAAAGACCTAAACAAATCATTCATTACCCTCATAAATGTGGCTGGAGAATTGTGTAGTTTGAATGGTATCACCATCCATTCGAACAACCTCTACTTGGTTTTAAATGTAGTCTTCCAAATGTCTTGTTCTGCAACTATAACCTAGTGATATCCACTGCACAAATCCAATTTTGTAAAGTAGACAACATTTTTCAACTGATCTAATAATTCATCAATCCGAGGGAGAGAGTATCTATTCTTCACCGTAATTTTGTTTAGTGCCCTGTAGTCTATGCACATTCTCCATTTGTCGTCTTTATTTGGCACAAACATGATCGATGAACTGCACGGAGATGAACTTGGTTTGATGACCCCTTGATTTAGCAATTCCTGCACTTGGTTCTTGATCTCCATCTCGATAGAAGCCATCCTGTACATGCCAATATTGGGTAAAGAAGCATCTTGTTGTAAATGGATCTCATGTTGGATTTCCCATTTCGGGGAAATCCTCTCGGTTCCTAAAATAATCCATCAAAGTCAGAAATAATTTCTAACAATTATTTCTTATGATTAAGATCACAACCTTTGAAAGAATTAGTCGTCTTGGCCTCTTTCTCTCTCACCATGATGAGAATGTAGCCTTTGCTAGAATTAACTAGTTGTTTAATATGTCCTACACTTACAGGCTAGCACTGACGTTCGTATGATGAGCTCTGACTATATATTCTACCCCATCCTTCATGAGGTGGTATTTATTTTCATGCTAAAAGAAAACTATTTTTCTGTCATATAGATATAGACTTCCCAAGATGATTCCATAGATATCCAAAGGTACTACATCTAACTCTACCTCATCAACTAATTTGGAAGCAATAACAAATTTGGCCCTACACTTCCTGGTTACTTGTAACTTTTCTTTGCCGCTTACCCAACCAACAGAGTATGGACTCGGATGAGGCTTAGTTTAGAGGCCTAAATTTTTAACTAAGGACTTTGAGATTAAATTTTCTTGAGAACCAGAATCGAACAGAGTTTCCACCTTTCTGTGTTTTATAATAGCCCTAAAATGGAATAATTCATTACTTATAGGCTCATTCAAATAACTATCACTTGCAATCAAATCAGAATTATTATTAACATGAAGAGGACCTCTTGTACCTATGGCTATGATCAATGTCTCATCACCGGAATCAGATCCAAGGTCCTGCTGCATTTTTTCCACTATCTTTCCTTTTCCACCGAATTTATTTGGTCTCATCTCTGGATGTAGCTTCTAACAGTGGTGCTTGTAATGACTTTCTCTCTTGAAATACGTGCAATATGGGATTAGTTCATCCGCTTTCTTTGCTGCAATGATCTTCTTATCCTTTCCCTTGACTTTCCTCTGGAATTTGCCATGCTAAGGTTTGAATAATATTTTCTTGGCTTGATCATCTCTCTCATTCTTTCCTCGTCTTTGAAGATGAATTGACTTTATGCTGGTCATATCAATCATAGTAGGTTCGAACAATAACAATGGGTGTCTTATGTAACTATGTAATGCACCAACATACTTAGTTACAACCTCGAGCGAATCTAATGAGATTCCCAAATTCAATGCTTGTTTATGAAATTATTCAGTGAAGCTTTACACATTTTGGGCTTTATTTTTCCTTGGATATTTCCATTCCATTAGTACCTTTTGTTTATAACCCAAAAGGTAAAATTGGTCTTTCAATGTAGAAAGAAAATTGGACCAAGGGGAAAAGAGGTTACCCAATGTTTTTCTTCCCTTCTGCAACTTGCTCTCCCACTGAACGAGTGTGGTGCCACTCAGTGGAAGAGATTCTAACTAGACCATCACCTCATCTTTCTTGATTTTCTAAATCTGGCACTAAACCTCTATCAGTCTTACCCAATTGCTAAGTTTTTCTACACTACACTCTCTAATGAACATGGGCAGGTCAAACTTTATATCTAGCTTAAATAATGGTTTCTTAGATGTATGTTTGGAATCTTGATTAGAGTGATGAGAACTATCACTTTAAGAAGAAGAGGGAGGAGGCTCTTCTACACCACCTTCATGATTTACCAATCTATCATCGTTGGCATCTTTCTTCTCATGCCTAATTTCCTTCTCATACTCTGAAAACAACTTGTCCATTTTTTCTTTGATATTGTAGAAAACTTTGCGGTAATTCCTCTCTTCTTCCCAGCGAGATTCTTTTTCTTACATGTTTCTTCTTCATTGTGCATGACCTACTTCAGGATCAATAGAATTAAGCTTTCATTCCCCTTTTCGTAGCTTGTTATAGGTTAGCATATACTCATGAAATTCGCATCGACAAAGACCTGCTATGATACCAAACTTGGTCCAATATATTTGACTTATAGATGCATCAGAATCACATGAAATGGATCTTATTAACCATGGAGCTTAAAATAACATAAAATAATGTAGAAATAAAAAGATAAGCATGAAACCACGGCATAGAGATTTTATTACGTATTTCATCCATTTTGGACTAGGTCTCTGAGCCCTTCTTAATAGTGAGGAGGCCTTCATTCATTAAGTGGCATAAAAAGAGATAAAGTACAAGCAATATCCAATTACAATCCTTATACCTCCAAGATAGAATATGGATGGAGAATGGAGAGCCCGGCTTCAGAAACAGATAGTACCGATTAACTCTTGGTGACAAATCGTGCAGAATTACCTATTTGAAAAACCAATTCAGAGGAATGAAGCTTCTGCACCTTCTTGGAACCTCCTTGTTGCTCACGATGAGGTTCTAGCCTATTGCTAGGTCAGGTTACTTTTATACGCAATGGTTTCTAAACTATTGTGCTAGTCTCTCTCCCTTTTCCTATGCGGAGAGTCCAATATATACCTTTGATCGACACATTCTTCTATCCTAGGCAGTTCCAACAAATGACAAGTATAGCAAGCGGATGGTTTCACATAGAGAATCTCGAACCTAGAATAATATGTAGGTAACAACCTGTTAAACATGGAAAAACTACCGTTGACAATAGTTCACAGACTATTTTCGCATTAAACCTCAAACAACGGATGAATCGACATATTACTCCTAAACCCAATGACTTTATCAGCGATGACCATAATCTATCGGCGTCGATAGCCCCATTGCAAATCTCAATCAGTCGGAGTTAGGGGTGATTCTCCATGCAAGCCACAATATTGTATGATATGCAATGTGCGAACCAATAGACTGAATGGGTTTTCAAAAGCACACCCTATATTGTATCACATTTGGGAATATCGACGTATCGCAATCAGTGGAACTGGAGGGTGTTACTATTATAAAGACGCCACATTATGTGATATAGAAATTGCAACCCTGACTATCGAGGATGATTCTATAAAATGGTATTCCTTTGCGATATGTGATATGCGATCATCGCATCGCACCCTTTCCTACGTGGGGCCGATTTGTAATCATCAACCTGCCTCGGATATGTGATTGTGATATTGCAATCACAACCTGGTAGTAGTAGGGGCCAATTATTTAACCATGGAACTCTTCCCATTGCAGTCAACAAATCGCAACCCACCACTTGGCATTTCCCCATTCGTCGAAAAGTTCTGCCACATCATTTTCTTCTGCCACCTATCCAAGTCAAACATGAACTTTGAATTGCTATAACTTCTTCATATGAGCTTGAATTTGAGTGTCCTTCACATCATTACAATAACGATGATGAGCATTTTGATCCGATCCTAGGCTTCTTGAGATTCTTCCACTTTAAGTTTTGAGCATTTTCACCATGCCATTGGTACTTTTTAGAGATCCACGTGGATCAGTGGTTGAGGTCAAGGTTGAGGAAGATTGTATTATTTGACATGTTGGTAGGATGACCACATAGCACCTAGTTTTCCATTAAAATATAAAAGTAATTTATACTTCTACAAGATGTAAAGTATGGGCAACCACTCCTTGGATGATTTCACCCATATTCTTGTAAATATATTGAATAAATGAGCTATCAATATTTTACAAACTATTCCAAAGTAGGGAGTTTTAGAAATCCTTCAAGCATGATTATGGTGGCCAACTCTATTCCAAGAATATAGAGTACAATTCCAAAAGTGTTATGTGTCTCAAACAACTAGATGACCGTTGGAAAGAAATCACGTGTCACTCCACTCAATAAACCCAATTCTGCATTTTGAGATCTAGGCAATCAACTTGTTCGCTCATTTCCCAAAATCGTTGGTCAAAGTTGCACGATATATATTATAACAACAATGTATTATTTAATGAAATGGGAGGAAGTAGAACCAATTGAATCCTACACAAAATAAATAACAACTAAACTCATTAATGAAAATATAGTAACACGATTTGACTACACCCTAACTATAATTAGTGATAGGGGAACTCACTTTATTAACGCTATAATCCAGACGATGAAGAAAAAGTTCATGATTGAGCATAGAAAGACTACAAGTTACCACCCATAAGAAAACAACACAATAGAAACATTTAATAAAAAATTACATAAAGGATTGACTAAAATATACAACGTAGACAAAGATGATTGGGATGACAAAATACAAACAATCTTGTGAGCATATTCTATGATAGACAAGCAATCAATCCATTACACATCATTCAAATTCCTCGATTAACAACAAGAAATCATATCACTTGAATATACGTAAAATGTTGCAAATTTATGAGTTGTATTAAAATATAATGATAGAAAATAAAAAAACAATGATGCCATGAATTACAATGTCTAGAAGAAGACAAACTCCATGATTTACACTAGAAACAGGTTAGCAAGAAAGTGAAAAAAAACATGGCATGGTAGGAATTTGTAATCAAAAATTTAAAAGTTGAAGACTTTTTACTACTTGATGAGAGTTAGGTAAAGATAAAGCATAAGAAGTTATAAATTTCATGGCTTGGACCCTTTGTGGTTGAACATATACATTCTTTGGAAGTAGTCTAGCTAAGAACACTTCAAGGGAACCTATTTAAATAACTTGTAAATGGTGTCTCACTTAATAAATACATATCTTGATAACATTACACGGGAACATGGAAATTAGGAATTTCATGGTATTATTCATGAGGAATATAAATCATTTGCAAAGGCTAAGATTAAATTAGAAAAATAACTGGATAGCATTTCCACACTTGGCACAATCCTTAACAATTGACCGACCTACTTATCAAATACATGCAGCAAAATACGAGCACAACAGATGCTCATTTGATATTTGTCATCAAGATAGCACATAACTTTTGAATATGGGGTAAGGACTACATTGGACAATCAAATGGCACAGAAAAAGAAGTTGGAAATGCAATTGATATAGGAAGCAAGATAATGGCTTAGATAAGGAAGAAGGAACAAATAAAAGCAACCAAGGGCACTGCTCATTTTCATAGTATCCATGATAACATCCAGTAGTTGGAATAACAAGGTGCACTTGACCAATGGTCTTCTCAGCAAAATTCAATTATTGAAGAAGTAAAACTTTTAGTACACTTGAACTCATTAGAAGTCCAAGCTCAATAAGCAATAAAAGACTAGTTAATATTTGACCACTATCTTCAATTTCTTACACCAATTATCTATCACACATATTTCGGGGAAGTTCCTATCCAATATTGATCATCAAATACAACCGCTCCTCAAATTTTTATTTTTTTTAAGCCAAGTACATTAGAATGTGGCCCCAAATCTGAGCAACATCCATTTATATAAGAAATTGAGCTGGAGCGATCTAATTGGTCAGTAGGTGAAATTCAAAGAAGAGGAATATGCACCTTAAGTTCTCCCGATAAAACGCAAATTCCAACAACCAACAAATCTTCAGGATATTTTGATCATATAGCTCATCAATCACCAAAATTGTAGCCATTTCCATCAACAACACCATGATCTTCTTTCAGCCAACAATTCTCTCTCCTTCTTTCTACTCAAAATTTTTTTGTATCAAATTTTTGAATTTTCTAAGTCTCCAAATCCCCCCTTCTTTGGGGCAAAGAAAGCATTGAGGGTTGGGGAGATTTTGGATGGGAGAGCCGACTTCGTTGACCAGTCCATTTGAGTTTATAAGAAATCAGATATTGTAATTTGATCGACGGTTTTAGTCAAGGTGACCAACCAGCTTAGTTAGGCAAAGTTTGTTGTAATGTTAAATTGTTGTAACTCAAAGAATATATAATATATATCTATATATATCTAATCAATAATCTATATATATATATATAATATAATAATATATATATATATATATAATATAATATATTATATATAATCTCAATCCATGTTTGGATGAAGGAAACGGAGGAAGTTAAATTTTTGTTGACATCTGCTGACTGGGCAAGATTAATGGAGACAAAATTTGGACTTTTCTGGCAGACAGAATCCAGTGAACTCTGGCTAGATTCCGAGTGAAATTATTGCCTTGTTAAAATGTCCTCTTCAGCCTAAAATCAGGATTTTAAAAAATGCGCATATTGTTTTAATAACAAAAAAATATTTGAAAAAGGGTGGCGGACCACCAACCCTACCACTCCAAACCTTATCAACAATGTACTAACGGAGGGGTGGGCCACTACCCCCGACCCCTCCTCTTATACCTTGCAACCACCGCGCGTTTTGTGGTGGGGCCGTTACCATAGTCAACATGGGCTAGCCCTTGGGGCGTAGACCCAACAACCAACCATGACCATAGTGAAACCAACCTGCCTTAATGAGAATATGACCCGATGGTAGGTGGGGTGGGCGAGTCACCCAAGGCAGTCCAGCCCAAACCACTTTTTAAAAATAAAATTTTGTTATGCAAAAAATAGGAGGAGTGGAGGTTTGACCGCCCGACCTCCTTCATAATAAATGGATCCATAACCATTCGACCCAACAGATTCCTTGTGAAGTCCACCAGCCTATTTTTTATGTAAACTTAGTTCAACAATGCACCTAGGGAGAAGAGGAGAGTGCACATAGTTTGAGGCAGGTTTCTGCAGTGGGCCTATATTTTCACTTTGTCAGATTTTGACAAATTTTATATGGTTTCAACATTTCTTGATGCCACGATTGTAATGGTGTTGTCCGTTTCTCCATCGGAGTTCTGAAGTTTTCTGCCATTTTTCAGTATGAAGGTATAAAACTCATTTTTTTAACTAATGCTTTGTACTCTTCTTTCTCATGCCACTTAATGAATGAAGGCCTCCCCATTGGTCAAGCAGGGCTCAGAGATGTAGTCCAAGTCGAATGAAATCTGTTATCAATTTTCTTGTCTTCTTTCATGCTTTATGTGTTTCTCCTCTTCTCTTGTGTGCACACTAAATTTCTATGTTTAAGATACAATTTATGCATGTAATTATTTAATATATCTATAAGCAAAAGATCTTGGATCAAGTGGTATCAGAGCAGGTCTTTGTAGATGTGAGTTGTATGTTTGTATGCTAACAAGAAACAGGCTCTGAAGAGGTGAAGGGAAACTAAATTATTTCGATCTCGAAGTGGGGCGTGTACATCGAAGGAGAAACATTGCAGATGAAGAGGCTCATTATGAAGAGGAGCTCAATTTCTGCAAAACCTTCTATACAATGGCAGAAAATGTTAATCAATTTCTTTCAAGACTGGAGAAAGCAGAAGGGAAAAAGGTAGAAGAACAAGATTTAGTGCATCGAAATGGTGAAGAAGAACCCCCTCCTTCTTCTTCCATGAGTGAAAGTTCTTCTTCCTCTCATCACCATCATCATAGAAATTCAAGGGATGCATCTAGCAAACCTTTCTTTAGATTAGATGTCAAATTTGACCTTCCCATGTTTAAGGGTGAAAGTAATGTAGAAAAGCTTAGTAACTAGATTAGGTAGATTGCAATCTACTGCAGGATTCAACAGATCGAAGATGACTAGGCAAATATTCAGCTTGCCTCTCTTCGGCTGAGTAGCACCATTCTCGTCTGGTGGGAGAGAAAATTGAAAAGCAATAAGAGTGTGGGTAATCTTCTTTGCTCATGGCCTAGTTTCATTTCTACATTAAAGGAACAATTTTATCCCTTGGGCTATAAGCAAAAAGCCTTAATTGATTGGCAATACTTAAGGCAAGGCAGAGGTCAGGATGTTCAAAGCTTTACAAAGGAATTTAGAAAACAAGCACTTAATTTTGGCATTGCACTTGAGTCACCTGAAGTAGTAACTAACTATATTTGATCATTGCATAGTTACCTTAGACATTCATTATTATTGTTTGAACCAACTACTATCGACTTGGCCAGTGTAAAGTCCATTCATCTTGAGAATAGGGGAAAAAGTGAAAGAGATGATCATTTCAAGAAACCACCTTTCAAACCTCCAAATGGAAAACCCAAAGTGAAAGGAAAAGGAAAGGAGAAGAGGATGACATAAACCAAGAAATATGAAGGAGAAAGGCCTTGTTGCACTCACTACAAAAAGGAAGGTCATGACGACGATCATTGTTGGAAATTGTACCTAGAAAAGAGACCAAAGAAGTATGGAGAAAAAGGAAAGCAGAAGATAGCGGCAACTGTGCAGCAGGACCTTGGATTTGATTCCAGAGACGAAGCATTGGTCACAATAGTAGGAACAAAATATACTCTTACACTTCATGTTAAATATGAATCACATGAAGACACTAGTTCAATAGATGAGTCTCTTCCTAATGAACGAAAGAGAATTGAGTTATTTCATATTAGAGTTATCATAAATCATACAAAAATGGAAACTTTATTTGATACTAGATCCCAAGAAAACTTAATTTCAGAGTCCATGGTAAAGAAGCTAGGCTTAGAAACCAAACCACATCCAAAACCTTACCCACTTGGATGGATACATGATAAAGAAAAATTAAATGTAACTAAGTGGTGCAATGTTAAATTTGTGATCACTTATAAGTTAGTGGATGAGGTAAAACTTGATGTGATACCATTGGATATCTGTGGCATGGTGTTAGGGAGTCCATATGTATATGATAGAAAGGGAGTCTTCTTCCGTCATGAAAACAAATACCAAATCACAAAATATGGGGTAGAATATATTATAAGGGCTCATCAAACTAAAATCAATGCTAGCCTTGTAAGTGCAGGACAAATGAAGAGGTTGGTGAATTCCGGTAAGGTTTGCATGCTTATGGTTGTAAAGGGGAAATATGTAGAATTATCCAATGCTTTCCAAGGTTGTGATCATGTGCATAAAAAGGAATTATGTTAATTAATTTCTAACTATGATGAGATGTTTCAAGAACCAAGGAGATTACCTTCGAAGAGGGAAATCCAACATGAGATCCATCTGCAGCATGACGCTCCTTTACCAAATATTGGCATGTACAGGATGTTGCCCATTGAGATGGAGGAGATCAAAAAGTAGGTCCAGGAACTATTGAACCAAGGCGTCATCAGACCGAGCACTTCTCCATGTGGCTCACTGATTGTCTTAGTGCCAAAGAAAGATGGCACATGGAGGATGTGTGTGGATTATCGAGAACTAAACAAAATCATGGTGAAAAATCGTTACCCTCTTCCCTGCATTGATGATTTATTAGATCAGTTAAAGAATGCTATCTATTTCACCAAATTGGATTTTCATAGTGCTTATCACCAGGTTCGAATTGCAGAGTAGGATGTGTGGAAAACTGCCTTAAAAACCAAAGAGGGGTTGTTCGAAAGGATGGTGATGCCATTCGGACTTTGCAATGCTCCAACCACTTTCATGAGGGTCATGAATGATCTCTTTATGCCTTTCATTGATGAATTTGTTCTTGTATATCGAGATGATATTCTTATCTTTAGTAAAAGTTGGAATGAACATGTATGCCATATGAAGAATGTGCTTGATGTATTGAAAAAAGAAAAACTCTATGTAAAATTGTCAAGGTGTGAGTTTGGGAAAAACTCTTTAGTTTACCTAGGTCATATTGTTGGTCAAGGTCAGCTAAAAATTGATCATTCTAAAGTTGAAGCAATTCTAAATTGGACTAAGCCTACTACTGTAATCGAAGTTCGCAGCCTTTTGGGTGTAGTACATTATTGGAGGAGATTTATTGCCAATTTCTCTATTATTGCAGCACCTTTACACACATTGACAAGTGTAAAGCAAGTATTTCAATGGGGAGGAAAGCAACAAAAGTCCTTTGAAACATTGAAAGAAAAGTTTAGCACCACAACGATCTTGGCATTACTAGATCTCCAACAGCCATTCAAGATTGAGATAGACGCCAACGGATATGCCATGGGAATTGTACTAATGCAAAAAAACAAGCTAATATGTTACCATTCAGAAAAGTTCTCTCAGGCTATGATAAATTATCCCACTTATGACAAGGAGTTATATGCCTTGGTTCACAGTGTGAAAAGGTGGAAACACTACTTGATCAGGAAGGAGACCATCATCCATACGGATCATCAGCCCTTGCAGTATCTTCAGTCACAAACCAAGTTATAGCAATCTCGTCATTTCATGTGGATGGGTTTTCTTCAGTAGTTTCATCTGGTAATAAAGTATAAGAAGGGCACTACCAAAAAAGTGGCTAATATGCTATCTTTCCCTCCTATTTCTTCTTCTGTTATTTTGCATAATGCTTCGTTATCTTTTGAACATTATGTTGAACAATATTCTAACGATTAGGACTTTAAGGAGATTTATGCAAAACTAACCCATGGTTCAGAGGTGGGAAACTATCACTTGTAGGGGAAATTGTTCTATCACCTTGGAAAACTGTGCATACCCACAGGAGAAAGGGTACATGTAATCCGGGAGGACAACACCTCCCTTGTGTCTGGTCATTTTGGTGTTGAAAAAACATTGTGTCATGTACAAAGATTTTGTTTTTGGCCTCATATGAAGAAAATTGTGACTTGCTATGTCAAGGGATGTGTGATGTGTTCTTTTTCAAATCCCTCTAATAGAACAATTAGGTTATACACACCACTCCTTATTCCGGGTTGTCCATGGGAAAGTGTGTTGATGGATTTTGTCGGAGGTTTGCCGTTGTCTAGAAAATTTCATGACTATTCCTATGTCGTCGTTGACCATTTTAGTAAGATGTGTATTTTAATGTCTTGTAAAAAGAAAATCACTACAAAGTAGACTACTTATCTTTTCTTTTAGCATTTTTGGGTCCATTTTGGGTTGCCCACATTGATTATGTCAGATCGAGACTCTCGCTTTCTTAGAGTTTTAGACCAGCTTGTGGAAGATTATGGACACCAAGTTGAAAAGAAGCACGACATTTCATCCACAGACTGAAGGATAGACAGAGGTTTTCAACCACATCATTGTACCCTTGTTGTGAGGCTATTGTGGGAAACATCCTAAGTTGTGGGTTGAGCATCTTCCATATGTGCAACATTCCTACAATTGAGCAGTGCACTCATCTACGCATCGTTCACCATTTGAGACATGTTTTGGATACCTCCCAAAAGATCCTTTTGATATGGTCTTTGGAAGAGAAGATGACTGCATTGAACATGATGATAGAGACAAAGCACAATGGTTCATTCAACGAATCTGGTTAATTCACCATGCAGTATAGGAGTAGTTGGAGAAAATTCAAGCCCGGTATAAGGCTCGACATGACAAACATTGAGTCGACCATCAATTTCAAGTGGGCGACAAACTTTGGTTCCATATCAGCAAGGAAAGGATGAAGGGAGAAGGGAAGAAGATGTGACCAATATGGTATGGTCCATTCACCATCTTGGAAAAGATTGGAAACAATTACTTTCGTCTCGATTTTCCAACATATATGCAAATGTACTCCATAGTGAATATGGAAAAATTAAAGTTGTATGAGCCACAATTGATTATGGACACTGAAGAGGTGAGCACAGTTCCTAAAGTTGATGACTTTGCACTAGAGTATCTCAATTGTTAGAAATAATACTGAGAGGGGGGGGTGAATCAGTATTATCAAACTCTTCTCAATTTATACAAATATTTTCAGATCTGACAATTTAAACTTGCATATAACTTCCAAACTTATAATTAGATGTTTGTCATTAATTTGTATGTGAGAACCATAGAACAATGAGCAGGAACACAAAATAGACAGTCACACCAAGGAACACAAGATGTAAGGTGGAAACCCAATGTGGGTGAAAACCACCTGCTGCAATATGTCTCTATCTTCTTTCAATAAGAAACTTCTTCTTACAATGATTTTGTACTGGTGCAGTCTTTACTTGTACGCAAGTTGCAACCTGCAGAGAGCTACAACCCTCTCTCTCATTTTCCAGCTTCTTCTAGAAGGGAGCAACAACCCCCTTAGATTTGTACTAGCTGAAATACTACTATGTAGGTGCTGATCTACAAAAGGCTACAACCTTCTCTTTTCTTCTAGGGACCACGTTTCATAAATTTTCCGACTGGATCCAAAACATCAAGTACATGTGCATCACCCAATCTCCTTTTAAACAATTAACTTCTCAAAATGCAGTAACCAGAAAATATCACCATTAACTAGCCACCAATTTAAACCCAGATCTCTGTAGAAACAAGTAAAATACAGCTAAAATATATTTCAAGAAAAGGTCCGTAACTTCACCAAAAGAAACCTGCAGATATCCGCACTTCTGTTGTGATGAGTCTGCGCAGCTCTGCACCTTCACTGTTTACTATTCAGCGCACTTCCGCACCTGCTCCACTGATTCAACTGCGCACCTCCACACCTGCGCCTTCTGCTGTGATGTGTTCCTCCTCACCTGCGCCTTCTTCTGTGCTGCGTTCCTCCACACCTGCGCCTTCTGCTGCGGTGCGTTCCTCCACACCTGCGTTGTGGATCGCCTGTGGACCTCTGTATAGATCCAAATTCCCAGTCCTCCAATGTGCCACATATTGTCAAATCCACAGATCTTATCATGCGCCAAAGAGATCATGACCTATCAATAGATCTGCCTTACAATTTACAGATTTCTCTTTTATCTAGATCTAGCTTTCCAAATCGATCACCCAAAATTTCAGATCTTAAGGTATTAAATATTCAAGTGACTAGCCAAAGGATCTCCTTTCCTTTTTATAGGCAAGCCCTTACTCAAACCATGGATCAAAACCATAGAAAACGAATACAAGGGATCCAAAACCTGGGTTCAATATTTTAGATGCCAAAACCACGGACCAAAACCATAGGATCAAAAACGTCGAACTAAATACCATGGACCAAACGTAAGATGCACGCTTTTCTCTGCATGAAAGTCCGTGCATTTTAGGTTCGCACCTTTTGTGCCAGAGACCCGCGAACATATCCACACCTTTTCAATGGTTCTCTTGCACAACCTGTCGAAGACCACATCTTTTGATCTATGCACCTGCGGAACCAGAAAATAACATTGTTGTACTATAATTTATCATCAGAGATGAGTGGGTTGCCATCAATAATGCCAACAATCTCCCCCTTTGGACTTGATGGCAACGACAACCAATCACTCTCCCCCTTTGACATCAAGGGCAAAGGGGCGGACTACCATACTCCTCTTGAGTACCTGCTGAAAACTCTGAATGAGCTCCCCCTTTGTATATGCTCTGTGCTGAAATGTTGTCTGCAAAAAGATGCACCACAATATTCAGATCAGTATCCATGTTCTTCTTCTAACTTTCTCCTCCAAGGTATAATGCCAACAATGCATTATTAAAAGAATATATGCTCCCCCTGAACCTGAGCCAGTTGGTTTTTGACCAAACATAAACCAATGATTGTACACGTATACCCCATATGAATCTTGCATACAACCAACAATCTCTAAAGAAGATGAGATTCAACAACAAGATGATGCATAAAATACCCCTAGCTTTTGCCTGAGATATTCAAAGGTCTCCCTGGGCAGAGGTTTGGTGATTATATCAGCAACTTGTTCCTTAGACGGAACATACTCCAACTTGACATTTTGTTCAAGCACTTGTTCCCGAAGAAAATGATATTTGATAGGTATATGCTTGGTCTTTTAATGCATGACTGAGTTCTTTGAAATGTTGATAGCACTTGTATTATCACATAGGATGGAGATAGGTAAGTACAAGTGATTTGAAAGTCCTGCAAAGTTTGCATCATCCAAAGAAGTTGTGTGCAACAAGATGCAGCAGCCAAATACTCTGCTTCAGCTATATATAAAGCAATTGAACTTTGTTTCTCGCTGAACCAAGATACTAATTGGGAACCCATAAAGAATGCACCACCACTTGTGCTTTTTCTGTCATTCACGCTTCCAACCAAATCTACATCTGTATAAGCATGAAGAGTGAGATCTGTATCTCTTGGATACCATAAGCCATAGTTTTGAGTTCCTTGAAGATACTTGAAAATTCTCTTTACTGCCTTAAGATGGGTTTCCTTAGGATTTGCCTGAAATCTTCCAACTATTCCCACTGCATGCATGATGTCTGGTCGAGTACCTGTCAAATAAAGAAGACTTCCAGTCATGAATCTATAGGTTGGTTGATGCACTGCTGCTGATTCATCATTTGGACTAAGGCTGCATCCTGTAACCATAGGGGTACATACTGGTTTTGCATCTTCCACGCCATATTTCTTCAAGATTTGCTTGAGATACTTGGTTTGAGCCAAAAAAATACCGCCTTCATTTTGTTGGATTTTCAATCGAAGAAAATATGTCAGTTCTCCAAACAAAGACATTTCGAATTCTTTCTGCATCAACAAGGCAAAGCTTTGACTCATAGCTTCTTCATTGTTGCCAAATATAATATCATCTACATACACAACAAGTATTAGCAATTTTTATATAAAGATTGCTATCTGCTGACCCTTTTGAAAAACCTTTTTGATGAAGATATTTGTCCAAACAATAGTACCAAGTCCTTGGAGCCTGTTTAAGACCATAGAGAGCATTTTTTAGTCTGCATACAAGATTTGGATCATTCCCAAGAATGAAACCATCTGGTTGCTCAATGTACACTTCTTCTTCCAAGTCTCCATTCAAAAAGGCTGATTTCACATCCATTTGAAATACTTTGAACTTATGAAAGCTTGAGAGAGCAAGGAACATTCGGATGGCCTCAAGTTTAGCAACAGGAGCAAAAGTTTCTTCAAATTTTATTCCTTCTTGTTGAGCATACCCTTTACAAACAAGTCTGGCCTTGTTTCTAATCACTTCCCCATTTTCATTCAACTTGTTTTTAAAGATCCATTTTGTCCCTATGACATTCTTATATTTTGGTCTAGGAACTAGCTCCCAAGTGTTATTATTTTTTATCTGCTCAAGTTCTTCATCTATTGCCTTGACCCAACATTCATCTTTGCATGCCTCTTTTACATTTTGTGGTTCAGTGGAGGAGAGCAATGCCAAATAGCTTGAGGCTTCTGCAATTGTTCTTCTTGTTTGTATACCTGCCTCTTTCTGCCCCAAAATTTGAGATTCTGGATGATTCTTTTGAACGTACCTAGATGGAGTCTTCTCTTCTATCCTTATCTGTTCTTCAGGCTTCTCATGGTTTTTTTCTTCATAGGTTTCTTCTTCATCATGAATCTGATTTGATGTTTATGGATAGTCCTCATCATCCTCAAAATCTTCAGATCTTACCTGCCTAGGAGTGTTTTCTTCTTCATCAACCACTACATCAATACTTTCAACAAATTTTCCAAGCCTTTTATTATAACACTTGTATGCTTTGCTATGGGGAGAGTAACCAAGGAGAATGCCTTCAGCTGCTCTAGGTTCAAACTTGCCAAGATGTTCAACAGTATTTTTGATATAGCATTTGCTTCCAAAAATTTTGAAATATTTTACCGAAGGAGTCTCACCATACCAGAGATCATAAGGGGTTTGAGTGTTGTTCACCTGGACATTTGTTTTGTTGAGAATAACAACTGCAGCAAATGCAGCTACGCCCCAAAAAGTTGCAGGAGTTCCAGACTCATCAAGCATAGCACGAGCCATTTGTTGAACCGTTTTGTTCATCCTTTCAACTACTCCATTTTGCTGAGGAGTCTTGGATGTAGAGAATTCTCTTCTTATTCCATGTTCTTCACAAAAATCGAAAAGTTCATTTGAGGTAAACTCCCCACCTCTATCAGACCTGAGGTATTTAATTTTGTGATCTGATTCATTTTCAACCAAGGCTTTGAAGGATTTGAATTTTTCGAAGGCTTCATATTTGTGCTTCATCAGTCCTATCCAAACCATCCTTGAATAGTCGTCAATGAATAATATAAAGTATTCTTCTCCCCAAGGCGACCTTTTCTTAGACGGACCACATACATCAATATGGACAAGCTCAAGTGGCCTGCTAGCTGATCCTTCCTTCTCAGGGAAGTTAGTTCTGGTTTGCTTACCAAACTGACATGACTTGCATATTGTATTGTCTGGAATGCTAATGTCTGGAAGACCACGAATTGCCTAGTATTTGCATGCTTTCCTTATTTGTGAGAAGCTTAGGTGCCCCAAGCTCCGGTGCCATAGCCAGTGTTCATCATTCTTGCTTAGATAGCATTGATTGTTCCTTCTTTGAATATATATAAATTATTTGGAGTTCTTATGCCTTTGATCACTATTTCTCTTATATCAAGATCACGAACAGTACATCCATTTGATCGAAATATTACCTCAGTTCCTTGATCGCACATCTGACTGACACTCAATAGATTATGCTTTAAGCCATCAACATACATAACATTTCTAGCTTTGACCTTTTCTTTCAACAGAACAAAACCTTTACCTTTTATGAGCGCAGGGGTGTCATTTCCAAATGAGACCTTCCTCTCCTTTTCTACGGCACTATACAACTAAAGTTTTTCCTTATCACCCGTCATATGTTTTCAACATCCACTGTCGATGTACCATTGATTTTCCTGCCTTTCCGCATATAAGGCTATACCACATCTTTTTGGTTGCAGTTCTTTCATTCTCCATGTTTTGGCACTTGAGGCTTGTTCCTTCTGAGTTGTTTGCTAAAACCCGCTCCTGCATTCAGAATCTTCATGACCGAAGTTGTTACAAATAGAACATTCAATTTCGTTTTCAAGAGAAGAAAAGTTATTGTAGGTTCTTTTCATGATCCCAGTCATACTTCTTTGTTTTTGAGCTTCTCTAGTCATGATTGTCTTATAGGCAACACATTGAGCTGCTTTGTGACCAAAGTTATGACAAGTGAAGCATTGACCATTGAAAAAACTCCTACGATTATCAAATCTACCAACCAAACGATTGTATTTTCTACTGTCATCCATTCTTGAGGTAGATTGAGAAGATTTTACCTGTGGCTGATTGTAGCTTCTATTCATCTTTAAGGTGGATTGCCCCCGATTTACCTGGTAGTCTTTGTTCATTCTTGAGGTAAATTGTCCTTGATTTACCTGGTGATCTCCATTGGGCCTTCGCTCACTCCTCCTTGCTGCATCAAGATAACTTTTGGAGGTGGATGGTTTCTGCACTTGAGATGTTTCTTCATTATATCCCAGACCTATCTTGATTAGGGGAGAACGCTGCACATTGATAATCTCATCTAGAGTTTTAGATCCTTTAACAAATCTAAGATTAAGAGCTTTTGTTTTCTCAATTCTTTTCTAAGGCCAACATCACCATCAGTAAATTCATTTTGACAATGATGGTCAAAAATTTCAATTACTACAAGAAGTGGGTTTCCTAAATTATTTGAAATACTTGGGAAAATTAATATATAGTTAGAATTGTTATGAATTTGCATAAAATAGGAATTTGTTGTTGTTGATTCTGAAATATATTGTAATTAGTTTTAATATATTAGATATCTTCTAGATTTAGGAATCAGGTCCACAAATGGTGGATCTTAACAGATTGTTTCTTTTGTAATTAAACAGAACTAGTAGCTCAAGTAAAGGGTTCTGAGAATCTGTGTGCGTGAGTGTGGATTTGTGTATTTTCTGAAGAAAGCGACTGAATAAATTCAAGATTTTTTGTTCCCCTTTGTTGTGTGATTACTGGTGCTCTGCTTTGATTTGAGATTGCTTCCAAGTTCTGTGTTATAAATTTATTTCACATCTATGTTTAAAGTTTTGTTACAAGGCTCAACGTAGACGTTGTAACTCCAAGTGCACAGTCAAAGCTACTATATCCTTGTGCAAAAAAAATTTTTGGCATCGGCAAGTTATCATAGATCGAACTCCTCTGCGACAAGGTAGTTCTTCGGCATCGGGTTATTCTGCAATCGCTGAACAGGAGAGTTCCATGTAGGCAAACTTTGTAAAGGTGTAATAAGGCGAAGTGCTTAATTCTTGTTCATAGCACAGAGCCCAAGGAGTAGTCTGCAGTTGGGTGAGAGGTGGAGTTTGTTGAACCTGTTCAAAGCCCGACCCCTGACTCATCTACTGCGGATTCGGTCCCAACCTCAGTCATGAGCCATCGTAAACGAACAATCGGAGAAGCCCCAACCTCCAACTAATCCATAGTAAGTCAGCCCCAACCCCAGTTGGCAGTTGGAAGGTGTAAACAAAACATTTTTTTGAAGTTCCGACCTGACCTTGTGAAACTGTCAAACAGGTCGGCCATTTTGTATAATATTTAATAAAGGTGGGTTTTCAAGGGTTTTCTTTGGATTTTCAGATAAAAGTGGGTTTGATAATAAATGTGTTTTGAGTTCAAATAACCAAACAGTGGCATTGGAAAGACTAGATCAGGACCAATTGTAGTATCAGTGTGCATTTTTTTTAATTAAAAGAAGAATGGCAGATCGTCAAGGAGCAGGTCGAGGGAGACCTGTAGCAAATGTGGCTTTGCAAGCTTAAGTAAGAATACTTCGAGAGAGAATGGCAACTAAAGAGACCGTACAGAGGAGAGAAATTAACGAGGGAGATGTTAGTGATGTTGGAGAAGATTCTTCTAGTGATGAAGAGCCGAAAGAATCAAAAGATGTAAGGATGATGAAGATGTTTGCTAAGATAACTTCTAGACCAAAGATGGAAATTCCGCCATATGAAGGTAGTTTAAATGCTAATGAATTGATGGATTGGATAAACACTCTTGATAAGTATTTTGATTATGACGATGTTGAAGCCGATAAGCAAGTATGCAATAACCAAATTGAAAGGCCTCGCTGCACTCTGGTGGGATGAAGTACAAGCTGAGCGCAAGAGGAAAGGAAAAGCTAAAATCAAAGACTGAGACAAAATGGTGGCAAAACTCAAAAGTAAATTTTTACCCAAAGAATATCAGATTAATACTTTCAGACAGATACAAAACCTTAGACAGAAGTCCATATCAGTTAAAGAAATACAGAGGAGTTGGTCGAGTAGAAGATGATGTTGAGAAAGTTGATAGATATATTAATGGTTTGAGGTTTGATATTCAAGATGAAATTGGCTTATTGCTTTTGAAGATTGTTGAAGATGCATATCAGGTTGCCTTGAAGGTAGGAGAAAAACTTGTTATAAAGCAAAGTCAGAGAAGTCAAGGAAGGAATCCCGTAAGCGGCAAAGGACAGTAGATTGGAAGAGGAAGAATTCAGTCTGCAAAAAGAGAAGATGAAGGAAGTTTCAGCAATCACCGAGAGAAGGTGACTTGAGAGGGAGAAGATCATTCTCCAGAGGTAAAGGTCAAGACTATCAGCCTAAATGTTTCAGATGTGGGAAACTCGAGCATATGTCATGAGACTGTCCTAAGAACACACCAGTGGGTCAGAGAAGTGCTCATGTTGCTGAAATAGTAGAAGAAAATGAAAGTGAAAATGTTATTGAAGATGTGCCTGAAGTGGGAGAATCTTTATTAATGAAGAAAGTATTGATCAAGGCTGCAAAGGAAGTTAAGAAACCAACTCAACGAAGAAGTTTATTCTGAACCATGTGTAAGTCAAAGGGTAAGTGTTGCAAACTTGTTATTGATAGCAGAAGCACTAATAATTTGGTTTCTATTGAAATGGTAGAGAAATTAAATTTAAAAAGAACCACACATCCCCATTCTTATAAAGTATCTTGGTTACAAAAAGGACACTAAGTGTTGGTTAGTGAGCAGTGTAAAGTAGAATTTCAGATTAGAAAAATAAAAGGATGAAGTTATTTGTGATATAATGTCAATGGACATTTGCCATGTGCTATTGGCGAGGTCGTGGCAATATGATAGGAAGGTCATACATGATGGCAGAAGGAATACTTACACTTTTGAAAAGGATGGGCAAAGGCATGTGTTGTCACTTGTTACATTTACCAAATGAAGAAATCAAGGAAGAGGCAGGTCCCAGCGTGTTGCTTATGACTGGGAAGGAGCTATTGCGGGAAGCAAAGAAAGAAGAATTGCACTTTGCTTTAATTCAGAAACCACAGGTAATTCTTACCAGCGCAAATTTAAATGATTCGTCAGAGGAAATTAGAGATATGTTAGATCAGTTTGTTGATATTATTATGGATGAGTTACCAAGCAGTTTACCTCCTATTAGAAGTATCAGCCATCATATTAATTTAATTCTGGGGTCTATTTTGCCAAATAAAGTTGCTTATAGAATGACATCAATTAAAAAGTAAAAAGACAAGTTTGGGAATTTTTGGAAAGAGGTCTGATTATAGAAACCTTGAGTCATTGTGTTGTGCAGACGGTTTTAAGTGCAAAAAAAGATGGAGGTTGGAGAATGTGTACTGACTCAAGGGAAATTGATAAAATTACCATCATGTATCGATTTCCACTCCCATGAATTGATGATTTAATTGACTGTTTAAGTGAAGCAAAATTATTTTCAAAAATTGATTTAAAAAACAGATATCATCAAATTTGTATCAGAGAGGGAAATGAGTGGAAAATTGCATTTAAAACAAATCATGGGCTTTATGAATAGCTTGTGATGCCCTTCAGCCTGATCAATGCACCCAGCTCTTCCATGAGATTAATGAATGAAGTTTTAAAGGATTTCACAGGCAAATTTGTCATCGTTTATTTGGATGATAATTTATTCTACATCAAAACTAGGGAAGAGCATCTACAGCACCTAAAATCAGTTCTAGGCACTCTACAAAAAGAAAAATTGCTGATAAATTTAAACAAGTGCAATTTTATGAAAGAAGAGTTAGATTATTTGGGTTTTGTAATTTCTAATGATGGACTGAAGATGGATCTAGATAGAGTGCAGGAAATTATAAATTGGCCAATTCCATGAAGTGTGTATGAGGTAAGAAATTTTCATGGACTTGCTAGTTTTTATAAAAAAAATATTAAAAACTACATCAATTTGTGTACACCAATTATTGAAACCATTAAGGAAATCAATCAGCCATTTAAGTGGACCGTAGCAACAGATAAAAAATTTAAATTGTTGAAGCAAAGGATCACAGAGCAACCAATTTTAACACTGCCTGAATTTTAAAAGTCATTTCAAGTGGAGATGGCTGTCAGTGGTAGTGCTATTGGAGCAATTTTGAGCCAAGATGGGTGTCCAATCGCTAATTTCAGCAAGAAATTAAATGAAACCAAGAAAAAATACTCTTCATATGATAAGGAATTTTATGTTGTTGTGCGGCTTTGAAGAAATGGTAGCATTATTTAATGCCTAAAGAGTTTGTTTTACTCACTGACAATCATGCATTAAAATTCATAAACAGCCAACAAAACTTAGCTAGAAACATACTAAATGGGTGGAGTTTTTACAAAACTTTACTTCTGTAATTAAACACACCAGTGGTTCTTCAAATAAAGTAGCAGATGCCTTAAGTAGAAATGTACGGGAATGATGTTGATTTCAGGGAAGCATATGCAGCATGTAAAAATCCTGTGAGCACAAATACAACACAGTGGTCCAACTATATGATACAAGATGGTTTATTATTTAAAGACAGCGAACTTTGTATTCCAAAATGCTCCACGAGGGAAAATTTAATACAGGAAAAACATAGTGGAGGATTGGCTGGACATTTCAGAGCTGATAAAACATTTGCTGTTTTAAGTTCATTTTATTATTGGTAAGTGATCATCCCAAACAATGGGATCAAATACTCACCCAAGCTAAATTCACTTATAATGTTTCACCCAATAGAAGTACAGTTTGAGACCATTTCAAATTTTATATGGAATGCATCCTAGAGGTGTATATGAATTAAGAAATTTGGGTAATCCAGAATTTAGAAGTGCAGCCGGAGAAGATTTTAAAATTAATATGCAAGATCTGCAGGAAAGGGTGAAAAGTAACAGCAAGTATAAACATCAAGTGGACATGAAGAGGAGACAGCAAGATTTTCAGATTGGTGACTTAGCCATGGTGCATTTGAGAAAGGAGAGATTTCTAGCAGAAACATATAATAAGCTCAAGATGAAGAAGATTGGTCCATGTAAAATCTTGAGGAAATTTTCCTCTAATGCATATGAAATAGAACTCCCTCAAGGTATTGGCATTTCACCTATCCTCAATGTAACTGATTTATATCCTTTCAAAGAAGAAGATAGTATTCCAAATGATGCAACTCTTAGTAATGAAAGTCAGACTAGTGGACAAGAGAACCAAATGCCAAAAGCAGTTCCAAAGGAGATTGAAGTAGTGTTGGACCAGAAATTGATGAAAAGAACCAGAGGGAAGGAATATTATCAGTAATTAATCAAGTGGAAGAATCAATCAGTAGAGGACTCTACTTGGATGACAGACGCTGAGACTCTGAAATATGGTGCTACTGTGGAGACGCTTATGAAGACTTTCTTTCCCTGGGAGTCTAATGCAAGAACAACACCATCAGTAAATTCATTACGACTGTGATGGTCAAAAATTTCATTTACTAAAGGAAGTGGGTTTCCTGAATTATTTAATTATTTGAAATACTTGGGAAAATTTCTATTAAAATAGGAATTTGTTGAAGTTGATTTCCAAAAGATATTGCATTTAGTTTTAATAGATTAGATATCTTTTTGATTTAGGAATCAGATCCACAATTAGTGGATCTTAACAGATTGTTTCTTTTGTACTTAAACAGAACCTGTAGCTCAAGTAAATGTATCTGAAATCTGAAGAAAGGAACTAAACAAATTGAAGAATTTTCATTACCCTTTGTTGTGTGATTATTGGTGCTCTGCTTTAATTTGAAATTGCTTCCAAGTTATGTGATATAATTTGTTTCACATCTATGTTTAAAGTTTTGTTGCAGGGCTCAATGTAGACTTTGTAACTCTGAGTGTGGTCAAAGCTACTATATCCTTGTGCAATTAATTTATTCGGCATTGGCAAGTTATCATAGATCGAACTCTTCTGCGACGCGATAGTTCTTCGGCATCAGGTTATTCTACAATCATTGAACATGAGAGTTCCATCGAGGCAAACTTTATAAAGGCAAAATAAGGCAGAATGTTTAATTCTTGTTCATAGCACAGAGCCAGGGGAGTAGGAGGCAACTGAGCGAGAGGTGGAGTTCGTTGAACCTATTTGAAACCTGACCCCCAATTCATCTGCTGCACAGTTGGTCCCGACCTGTTGGTCAAAGTTGTCATTGATGTCAATACGGCATTGTTGGAGATGGAAAATATTCTTGTGATACATGAATAACCCTAACCTCATGAAAACCATAGGAGAAAACCCTAAGCATGAAAATGATGCATGATCCAATGATGAACAATGAAGCCCTAGATGCCCATATTCTATCTTGAATGATCATTGATGCCTAATAAAGCCCTAGCCCCAATCCTTGATGCAAGCCCTAAAACTAATGCTTGATATGTGATGCCCTAGCCTCGTTGAAAATGCCCTAATCCTAATAAATTAAGAAAACATTGAAGAAACCCACTTCTTGCTGTCATAAACATGAAGGCCTAATTGATCAAAAATGGAAGCCCTAATCCTAATGTCAAGCCTTAAATGAAGGAGCCTTACCTTGAATGCCAAAAACATAGACATAAAATACTAAAGGCTGCCATTAGAATGACAGTCTCACAAACATAATTTTATCGATGGTAAAATGACCTCATCTAATGATGAAATTGGCACTAGCTTATAAAGGATATTTTTCCCTTTCTAATGAGCCCTTCCTCACCCTCTAACTCCTCATAGGCTGTGAGAAAATGATTTTAGAAGTTGGAATAATGTATTTCTTATGCCAGCCGACATAAGCATACTTGCACAAGTCGGCTCCATGGCCAAGAGACATGTCTCTTCATTGGAGAATGAAATCAATATATATTTACACCTAAACACTTCATTTGAGATCAGGAATTTTGGTGAAGATTTCAGAGAATAGGCAGATAAGAAGACAGAGGTAGAAAGGAGGTCGAGAATTTTGTTGGAGCATATTCAGTGATAAATTTATCCTTCGAGCTCGGAATACAGGAACAGTGGACAGCTTGGTTTAAGGCTCAGAATCTTGTGAAGCTTGTCCATTCCACTGGACAGTCATCCCTGAAAACCTCAGATTGTTTGCACCTTGGATAAAGCTCAGATTGGATCAGTGATAAACCAGTGAACAGTTATTCTTATTTTATGGAGCTCAAACTGCTGACTGTGATAGCTACAGTGGCATGGATTTGAATCCTTGAAGCTTGGACTAGGAGCAGACTTCTGGACAGTAAGAACAGTCTCCTTTTCAGGCTCAGATTTGGGACAGAGAACAGTCTTTACTAAACCTCAGACCTGTGAGTAAAGCTAGAACAGTGACCAGCCAGTGGACAAGGAGCTCAGACAGACTTTCACTCTCTACATTTGAAGCTTGATCTGTATCAGTAAATAAGGAGCTTGGAGTTGTCACTTGTTGACTGTCTCCCCAGACCTGTGGAAGGATTGGTGAGAAGGCTTGGACTGTGGGCAGCTACACCAGTTCAGTGACATATTTTGAGATCATCTTAATGACAGTTTTGTAGTAGCCCATGGACATCAGTTGGAGCTTTGAACAGTGAATTATTTGGAGCTTTAGACAGTGAAGCATTTGAGAATATTGGGCAACATATTTAAAGCAGTTTGTTGAAAACATCCTTGTGAATACTTACTTGGGTTGATTTGAAGACACCTTGAGGGATTCCTAAAGATATTTGGAAGACTTATAGAAGTTAGTCTGGAACTGATCTTGGAAGACAAAACCTCTTGCATAAAAGTCAAACTTGTGAAGCAGTCTAGTAACATCATTTGAAGGCAAGCGTAAAACACCATATATTTCTAATGTATAGAACTAGGAAAATACTTTAATAGTTTGGAGAAGCAAACGCCATGTCGCTAGTGTTAAGGTAATGTTCAAGGTAGGAATGTTAAGCAAAGTCATTGAAGGGGACTCCAAAATCTTAATCGACAACCTAAACTCATTATTTACAAGAATCCAAAGGGCAATAAAAAGTAATTTTGTAAAGGCCAGAGAATTGGATGAAACTGTTGATGCATATCATCTTTAATCATTCAATGAGATCAATTAAAGTGTAACAAGATAACAGATTGTTAATTTTGCAATCAGGGCATTATGAGGCACTAGTCAAAGTGGTCGCAATAACAGATTGTTAATTTTGCAATCAGGGCATTATGAGGCACTAGTCAAAGTGGTCGCAATAACAGATTGTTAATTTTGCAATCAGGGCATTATGAGGCATTGCGACCAAATTGAAAAGGCACCTTCAAGTGTGAAACATCCACGAGATTGAAAAAACTACACAAGTTGGAAGTAAGACACAAAAGGAAAAGAATGCATAGTAATTTGATGAAAGCGGGGATTGGTGATAGGAAACAAAAGGGAGCTGATTTTAAATACAAAACCCAAAGACCAGACTAGGGAACATCACCATAGGAGATTGCATCTGGCAGATTCATCCTTTTGCTGAAGAAATCCAACAAAACCAACTCCCATAAAAGGAAACCCACCGAACCAATAAATACAGAAAGTCAACCCACAAGGTCAAATTGGGGATGGATGAAGTCTGCAAAAGTGTTAAATGGAGAAGCTAACAAAATTATGTTGCAAGCAAACAAGTTGTATATAATATATTGTATTTGAGAAACATGCAATTTTGAATTATAAGGTAGAAAAGATAGATTCATGGAGCAAAAGAAGAAAGAGTTAGCAGTCACAAGGATGGGTAAGGGCAATGTTGATCCACAAGTGTACACAACAGAAAAATAGATTCAATGATTCATGTATAACCATGAAAATGGATTTTACATTTTAGAAAAGGAAAAGAAAAAATGAGTATTAAACAAGGATGATGCAATGCCTTGGGGAATATTTGCAAACTACCTTTAATATGAAACTCCATTATAAAAATATGTCGCGGGGTGTAGAACAGTCAACAACAGTGTGTTTTGTTAAGGCACTCTGTGGTGTAAAGGTCACCAATTCGAAATTCCATGGGCAAAAATCCAGCCATGCTAAGGGCTGGTGTAGCCCAGGCCGGGTGAGATCTCTAGGTGATTTTGATGGCTTACATGCCCCCCGGTCACGACTACTCAAGCCACAAATTAAGCATGCCAGTCATCTCAGGACTCACATAACCTAGCAAACAAACAAACAAAAAAACACTCCACTATAAAAGTAATGCATACCTCTGCACCTTTTTCTTAACAAGATGGAAGATTTAATTACTTCCAAGAACAGTAATAGATAGTTTTTCAGACTGGCATGAATATACAGACTTGCCACTTCTAGACTGTGGAACTAAAGAGCTTGAAACATTTTTCTTGGTTTGATAAGAGAACCCAATATATATTCTACAAAATTTGAGGTACTCATCTTTTGCATGGAGACATAACATATAAAATAATACATACCTCTGCACTTGCTACAAGAGGGTCCTGTATAATAGCCTCGAACAAATTTTGAGCTTTCAAATATTCTCCCGCTTGTAAGTGCAAAAGAGCTTCCTGATATGTTTGTGTCAAACGGAATTCCTGCCACAAAGAACATCAAATCATAATTATTATTAGTTAGAAATTTTAATCATTGGTAACCTGTAAACATCCCCATAGAAAATAACAGAGAAGGGAAATGATTCAAAAGCAATATACAGTTTATAATGCCTTGTAAGAAGTGATAATATTTCTGACATTCTGAATCCTTTGTAGCACAGCTACATGTACCCAGGGGTCTGATTCTTCAAACATGTGCAGGGTATCATACCCAAATAACAGAAACGCAACCAAGCACATACATTGTCATAACCCATCACACCCTACAACAACTTTCTGTACCCCGCTGTACCCAAGGTGTGGAGAAGTATCCCAATTTCAAGTACACCAAACCAATTTCAGCATGGAAGAAACACTTCTTTAAATTAAAAAGTCCCAATAAGACTGCATTTAGTGTGGAGCCAGCAAGAAACCCTAAAAAATAACAATTTCCTTCTCTTTTAACCCAAAAAACCATGGTTTCATGTTCACTTTTGCACTTTTGCACTTTCAGTTTGGTTATGTGAGCTGAGAAGAGACCAACAGAGAAAAAGAGATGAAACAAGCATTGTTCACTGCCACAGGAAATTGGTGTCCAGAATTTCAGCGTTCAACACCCCTCATTATTTTCAGCGTTGCTCACTTCCGGAATCCCCATATGCAGATTTTTCTGTTTATCATTTCCACACTATATAAATAAAAGTTTGATTGACCTCATTTGGCATCTCACTCATCACATCAATTCAATCACAAGGAGGTTCATCCACACGTCCGAAGGAGAAAAGAGGAAGAATATTTTTGCATTGACCAGCGCTCTTATCTTCTGTTTGACCAGCGTTGACTTGGGATTATTTGCTTCTAACTGGCCAAGATTTTGACTGGTTTTGGAGGCCAAGATCTTCCGTAGTTCGTTGACTGAGGTTGACCAAAAGTTTTGCTCATATTCTGGCTCCTTGATGGGAAAAGGTACTTAAAAGTGTTGTAACATGTCCTTTTTCTAATATTAAAGTCACTTGTTGTTAAAATTGGGAACTAGGGCCAAACTCCACATGGGTCATCTTATTTATCCTCAATAGTGCGCCTGTTCATCCTCAACGTTTGCTATAAATACATGATGCGGATGCCTCATCCTCATTTGGACACACTCATCTTCACACATCTCTCTCTACTCATTGATTGGGTATGCATTTCTGGGCACCATCTCTCTCCACATGTGCGAAGAAAAGGAGGATGAATTTTTTGTTTTGGGCATTGACTGTGTTGACCAAATTTCTAGGACAGTTTGACCAAGCGTTCACCAGCAGCGTTGACCTCTTTGACTGAGATTTTTGGTAGAGAATTTCTGTCCCAGCAGGCTGCATTTTTGGGCACAGAATCGAGGCAATCCATTGACTTTGACCAGCGTTGACTGCAGCTAGGGCTGACTGCAAGTTGACTGTTTGACCAGATTTTGACTGGGCTGATTTCGGACTGTTTTGAGGGCTAATTCATCTTATTGTTTGGAGGCCGAAGTTGACTGAAGTTGACCATATTGTTGAGGGTCAAATCTGCCCTATTGATCAGCGCAATGTTTTAAAACTCCGACTCGGTATCGACTTTGCCGGTTTGATTTCAATGACTCAGTGGTTGTAAAAAATACATTAATTATTTTTTTTTTATAAAAAAAACATAATTTTAAAGATTTTCATTCATGTTTCCAAACACGAAGCTTTAGAATATAGATAGAAGACAACATATGATCAAAGCAGGCTCCTGAATATATCCATTATATCAAAATGGCACCCAATGCACTGTCCAATAAATACATGATGATGATATAGAGATCAAAACCAATGTGGAAAAAGTCGAAGTCGGGATTAAATCGGCAAGGGTCCAAAAGTTGAAAAAGTCGTTAAAGTCGGGAGTTTTTCGAAAAAGTCGGCAAAATTAAATGGCCAACCAAAAAAATAAAAAAATCGGGATTTAATCGGCCAGCCAAAAAAATCAAAAAATCGAGATTTAATCGGGATTTATTCCCGACTTTTTCCACACTGATCAAAACAAAAACACATAACCAAGGTGGCTAGAAATGGCCTCTACAACAAAAGTAAACTGTGAAACATCACTAGTCACCATTGACTAGTACTACTACCTACTGCTAGAGGAGCCAACATCATCTGGCTCAACCTCTAAATCAAAGTCAGACAAGGAGGCCCATGGCTCTGCTTATCATCATCTCCAACTGAAACTGTAGAAGTGGTAGCACTAGCAAGTTGTGCAATTGGTCGCTGCTGAGATAGACGAGATATGCGCTTCTGTCGTGGCTGAGCAGAGGAAGCGCCTGCAACTGGAGGACTTGGGGTTGGCACTAAGGCTACTACAAATGGATCTGCATTCAACTGAACATTATGTTCGAGTGATGCCACCATCTGTAAATCCAAATCAAGTTCCTCATCAGAATCAAACTCTGTTAGATGACTCTCCACTACCCAATCTGATGTTGGATCAATATCTTCCAACACAATGGGATCTGAATCAGGTCTTTTGTTCAGCAATTGGTTGCGTCTGAGCCGGAGGTTGTTTTGGACATAGCCTACATCATTTAATCGTTTTTTATCCAAACGGTTTCCCTTCTTCATGTGAATCCTCCCAAACACAGACCAATTGCGCTCACACCAAGTAGCACTGCAAGTTTGACTCAAAATACGAATTGCAAATTTCTGCAATTGAGGACAATGGCTACCAAAAGCCTCCCACTATTGTGCTGCAAAAAACATAGGAGTGTAATGAGTTAGCTCAACAAAATTACAAATTATATCCAACTTTCAAATTATAAACGATTTAACAAAATAAGTATTAAGAATTTGAAAATTGAATTTTTTGTTTACCTGGCTCATCTGCTTCCCTTGCAATCTTTGCTAGGTTCTTCCCAAAGGTACCTGGGGCTTTGCTGAAGGTTGTGACCTGTCGATGTATTCCCAGCTGATCACACTCCAATAGGATCGTGCGATCAATGTAATCAATCAATCCATCTCTAACCTCCCCACTAAAAGCGCCTGCCGCTAAAGCTTTATAATGATACCATGGGTTCAAAAAATACCCAGCTACATGTATAGGGCAGTGGAGTTGATTGTTCCATCTCTCCTCAATAATTGCCCAAATAGGCCCATACTTAGCCACTTTATCCTTGTATGCCCTCTTTATTTGATCATTTTCTTAGTCCATAGCCTCATAAATGAAGCCCAGAGCCAATATTGCCCCATCCACCAACCGTAACACCTTAACCAGTGGCTCAACAACCTTTACAATCTTTGTTGTCTTTCTCCAAAATATTTCTTCATTAACTTTCTTTTTCAATTCTTTGCCTTCCTATTTGAGAGACCACTAGCTTTGATTCCATTCATCACTAGAAAATATCTTTTGCAAGTTTCTATGTTGTGAAAGCCTAGATTGCAATGTCAAAAAATGAGTAGCAAATCTAGTGATGGCAGGCCTAATAATATCCCTACCCCATGTGTGTCTCCTCATAAGGCTCAAAATCCATGAATGATTGTAGATAAATTTTGTTATGCTTTTGGCATGATCTACAGTGTTTTTGACCCAATCTAATTTGCCAATATCCTCAAGCATGAGGTCTATGTAATGTGCAGCGCATGTGGTCCAAAATATGGTTTTGAGTTTTTCCTCTAACAGTTTACCAGCAAGAACATAGTTAGAGGCATTATTTGTGATGACTTGAACAACATTAGCCACCCCCACCTCCTCAACAACCTCATCCAATCACTGAAACAACAATTGTCCATCTTTCACCCTATCAAATGCATCAACTGATTTTAGAAACATGGTTCCTTGTGGGCAGAAGATAAGAAAGTTTATGATGGTATGGTTCCTTTGATCAGTGCATCCATCTAACATGATGGTACATCCTGTTCTTGCCCATGAATCTTTGAAATCTTTCAAATACTCATTAATGGAGGAAATTTCTTTCTGCAAACGATACCCCCTTATCTCATGCATAGTAGGGCCTTTGAAGCCTTTTCCAACAACAAATTTGGCATCAAACATAGGCTCATAATATGGTGAATGGGAAGCATTGAAGGGGATATCAGCATCATACCACCATCTACATATGTAATCACAAGCAGTCTCCCTCAATTCTTTCTTCCAATGGTCATCTAAACTGGGCTGCAAAGTTCTATTAGCTTCAGAACCATGTGCATCTGATGGAGAGGAAGGTGTGACAGTGAAATAACTTTTGATATCCATATCACCCTTCTTTTTCATTTTACCCTTACCCTTTTCTTGAATAGACTCCAAAGAGGGAGGAACATATCGGAAGGGGTTGTATGCATCAGTACAAGGAATAGAAGAACCCTCAAAATCAAAATGGGGGTTGGTAGCCATCATTTTTTGTATACTCCTTTTCCTCCCAATTTCAATCTCTATACATTTTTGCCTAGCCTTTTCTTCTTTAAACTTCTCAAAGCTATTTAACAACTCCTTCCAAATCTCCTCAATTTCTGGTGATTCACATGGAGTAATTTGGCCTCTAATCCCTGCCAAGGGTTGTTTCAACCTATTAATGCCCCCATGACCATCCTTAATTTTTCTATGGCAAAATTTGCAATGCGTTTAACTATCAACCATTTCAACATATGCCCAAGCAGCATCTTTCACTCTAGGTGCCATTTTTTGACTTGGAAATGAAAGGAAAAAAATCTAAAAATGAAAACAAAAAAAATAGCATTGCTTCAATGTTCATTTCTTTCACAAAAAACACTCTTTTCAATTTCCAGATTTGCACAAAAAATAAATAAGAAAAAACAAACTTTTAAAAGTGAAAAAAAATACCTCAAGGCACAAACTGCCTCTTCAAAGTTGCTCCAACAAACCAACTCCTCAATGTTGCTCCAATGGTTGCCCAAGAAGCTCCTCACTCCTGCTACAATGCTTGCCCAAGACTCCTCACTACTGCTCCAAAAACAAACTCCACAACTCTTCATAAATTCTCACTCAAATGCAATGAAATGGTTGTGAGGAAATGAGAGGGGTTGGGTAGGTTTTATAGGGTTTAGGAGAGGGAAATGGACCCCCAAGAACCCAAAGGTACATTAGAATGGGCTTTGGGGTCCCCAAAATGCCAAGTTCAAAAAAAAGGACGCATTCTGGCTGCTCTTACTGAGCTAGTCGAGTTTGCTCGGACTCGGTGGAGCCAGTCGAGTTGTTACCGAGCCAGTCGAGTCGGTATCCAACTCGGTCGGCTCGGTAACAACTCGGTCAGCCAAACCGAGTTACCCACTAGGTTGACCCGATCAGCGATCAACCCGAATTGACTCGGTCGTTTCGGAGTTGATTCGGTCGGGTCTTATAATAGTGGACCAGCATTGACTTGTCTGGTTAGGGCTCTTTTGTGGCTGTTGTAAATTATCAGATTTGTAAATTGTACTATCTCTCTCTGCTGAACTATTGAAGACTATAAGAAGAATTGATCAAGGGTTTCCCCACATTGGGGTTTGTCCCTGGCTGGTGCTACATCTTGTGTCCTCTTGTCTTGGCTAGTCTTCTGTTGTTTATGTTTATGTTCTATCTGCATTTTACTATCATGTTGATGTGATTGCTAAACTAGATATTGATATTGGGCTAATAAAGAAATTGAAGTAAAATTGCTCTTAAGCATAGAACATACCATTGTTGCCTAAAATTAACACCTGTACTTTATGAAATGACTTTATGTGAAAAGCACTAAGTGTATTTTTCTAATATTAAAGTGAGGTGAAAAATCATTTTATGAAAAAAAATTAGAAAAGGTATACAACTTGAAAAAGGTATTGGGAGACTTTTAAGTGATGGGGCCAATGTATGAGGGGAGTCATTTGGGCGAATTGATCTCAACCACACATCTTGAAATTTGAGGATGAAACCTCAGCCATTGGATCCTAGATTTGGGGATTCAATCTTTTCCATAGAGACAAAAGAAGAGAAGGGAAACTCATTCTTCACTTCATTCTTGAGAGAGAAAGCATGAGGAGGAGAACCAAGGAGAAAACTTCAAGGAGAGGAGAACCAAGGAGAAAACTCCAAGGAGAGGAGAAGAGCTTGCAACAGTGAGAAAGGGGCTCAAATCCCAAGGAGAAGACAAAAAGCAGCATGATTTTCTAGGAGAAAGAAGCAACACAGGAGGATGGCCCACTTGCACCATGGAGCTTTCAGGATGTTGAGGGAGACGGTTACATGGTTACCTGACTTTAGCACAGAGCATCATGAGGTATGCAAGGGGTGTGCTTTGGGAAAGTACACCAAGACACCTTTCCCAAGTAATGACAGCAGAGCTGCAGGTATCCTTGATTTGATTAATTCTGACGTATGTGGTCCTATGTCCCATGTATCATTGAGTGGATATGAGTACTATGTGACTTTTATTGATGACCACTCCCGAAAGACTTGGATTTACTTCCTGAAGACCAAGGATGAGGTCTTCTAGAGATTCCAAGAGTTTAAGGCTCTTGTGGAGAACCAGGCAGGGAGGAAAATCAAGGTGTTGAGATCAAACAATGGGGGCAATTATACTTCCACGAAGATGAGGGATTTTTGTGGGAGTGTTGGCATCAAGAGGGAGCTCATTGTGCCTTATAACCCTCAACAGAATGGGTTGGAAAAGAGGAAGAACAAGACCATTGTGGGTGCATCTAGAGCGATGTTGTAGGATCAGAGTTTACCTTTCTTCTTGTGGACCGAGGCGTGTAACGCTTTTGTATATATGCAGAACAAGAGCACACACAGAGTCTTGGGGAGCAAGACTCCTAAGAAGGTATTTACCAGTAAGAAGTCGGAAGTTGGGCACATCAGGATATTCGGGTGCTTTACATATTCACACGTCCCTGAGGAGAAGAGAACAAAGTTGGAACCCACTGCGGAGAGGGGTATCCTAGTGGGTTATAGTGAGACCAGCAGAGCCTACCGTATATATCTTCCTGCAGAAAGGAAGATTGTCCTAAGGCAGGCCGTGACATTTGAGGAGAGGGCTTTGAGGAGGTCTCAAGGGGTTGATCAAGTAGAGTAGCAGGCTCCTCAGCAAGGGGCCACACTACAGGTTTCAGGGGCATCAAGTGTTTCATCAAGATCAGGAGGTTCACCTTTTTCAAGGGTGACAGAGGTCCACAAAGTACAAGTTCGCCTACTTCAGGATCACCTACTGCAAGCCCATCAGGCATAGGATCTTAGAGTCAAGTGTCTCCATTGGTTATAGTCGAGCCTTCCTCGTTAAGAGGAGAGGCACCAGTTGAGGATTTTCCCATACCACCACAGGAGACTACTGCAGGGAAGATGAAGCCAAGATGGCTTCGGGAGACCCTAAAGGAGGCTCAGGAGGCAATGGGGAGACCCAAGTGGTTAGTGGGGGAGAGCAAACCACCAAAGAGGTTGGGTGACTTTGTGGCAAATGTTGTGGAGATAGAGCCAGCTAGTTTTGAGGAGTCCGCCAATCAGCAGATCTGGAGGGATGCCATGGAGGAGGAGTATGTCTCTCTCATGAAGAATGATGTCTAGCAGGTAGTGCCACGTCCTGAGGGGAAGTCAGTGGTGACTTCTAGGTGGCTCTACAAGATCAAACATGTTGCAAATGGCAGTGTAGAGAAGTTCAAAGCTCGATTTATGACACGGGGGTTCTCACAGGTAGAGGGAGTTGACTATGAGGAGACCTTTGCCCCAGTTGCTCGTTATACTTCCATTAGAACAATGATACCTATAGCAGCTGAGATGAGATGGAGGATTCACCAAATGGATGTTATACAATGGTGTTATACAATAGGAGGTGTAAATTGAGCAACCTGAGGGTTTTGAGTTGCATGGGAGTGAGTCTCATGTGTGTAGGCTGAAGAAAGCCTTGTATGGACTAAAACAGGCTCTGAGGGCATGGTACAAGAGGATAGATGCTACTTGCAGCATATGGGTTTCCAGAAGAGTGGTGCAGATCCAAACCTATACTTTATCATGGTAGGTGACGATCCACTCATTCTGGTTTTGTCTGTGGATGACTTGTTTATTACAGAGGAGGACAGACTCATCTAGCACTAAAAGAGAGATCTTGCTTCAAAGTTTGATATGACTGATATGGGGTTGATGCATTATTTTCTGTGGTTGGAGGTTTGGCAAGAGGATGGGCATATCTTCGTGGGCCAGAGCAAGTATGCAGGTGATATCTTGAGGAGATTCCATATGGAGGGTTGCAGACCTATGGCTACTCCTATAATCACCAATTGGAAGAAGTTGCATGCTTCAGATTCCGAATTGGTGAACCCCACTTTGTATCGATAGTTGATTAGTTCATTGATGTATTCGGTCAATACTAGACTGGTTATTTGTTTTGCAGTCAACACATTGAGTCAGTTTATGATGGAGCCCAGGAGTGTACATTGGTGGCTGCAAAACATGTGTTGAGGTACTTAAGCACAGTGGATTATGGTTTGGACTATGTCACATGTGATGGAGTCAGATTGGTTGCACACACTCAAATTGGGTTGGCAGTGTCAATGATCGGAAGAGTACTTCTGGATGTTGTTTCTCGTTGGACTCGGCAGTCGTGTCATGGTTCAGTAGGAAATAGAGATCAGTGGCATTGAACAGCGCAAAGGCAGAGTATATCGCAGTTAGAGAGGCAGGGTGCGAGGCATTGCGGCTTCACAAGATGCTTTATGGTTTATTTGGTCAAATGCCAACTACGATTTACTGTGATAATCAAAGTATCAAACTCTCTGAGAATCTAGTATTTTGTGACAAGAAAAGCATATAGAGATCAGATACCACTTCATCAGAGACTAGGTACAATGAAGAGTTGTGAAGCTTGAGTATATATCCATTGATGAACAGGTAGCAGACTTTCTCACTTAATTATTGCCAAGGGGCAAGCATGTATTTTTCAAAGACAAGATGGGAGTGGTGGGCAACACCTTCCTCGGTAAGAGGGAGTGTTGAAAATAGTACCAAGGAGAGGTGTTATTAGGCTTTTATCACTTTTAGCCTAGTGAGCACATTAATGGTTTTTGTTTTGTCGACATTTATGAGTTATATTAATGTCATGATGGGAAAAGGTACTTAGAAGTATTATACCACGTATTTTTTCTAATATTAAAGTCACTTGTACTTTATAAAGTGAATTTATGTGAAAAGTACTAAGTGTACCTTTCTAATATTAAAGTGGGGTGAAAGATCACTTAATGAGAAAAATTAAAAAAGGTACACAACTTGAAAAAGGTACTAGGAGACTTTAAGTGATAGGACCAATGTATGAAGGGGCTCATTTGGGAGAATTGATCTCAACCACACAGCTTGAGATTTGAAGATGAAATCACAGTCATTGGATCCTAGATTTAGGGATTCAATCTTTTCCATGGAGAGAAAAGAGGAAAAGGGAAACTCATTCTTCACTTCATACATGAGAGAGAGAGCATGAGGAGAAGAGAACCAAGGAGAAAACTTCAAGGAGAGAAGAAAAGCTTGCAGCAGTGAGAAAAGGGCTCAAATCCCAAGGAGAAGACAAACAATAGCACGATTTTCTAGGAGAAATAGGCAGCACGGATTTCTAGGAGCAGCAGCACGAAATTCAAGGAGCTGGGCATGATTTTCGAGGAGCATCTGGGCCAAAGTTTCAAGGAGAAAACAGCTCAGCTCAGGCACAAAATTCAGGGCCAAGTTTCAAGGAAAAAACAGCTCAGTTCAGGCCCGAAATTCGAGGCACAAATTTCAAGACAAACAGCTACATGCCGTGCAAAAATCGAGGATTCCAACTGCTGTCAGGCACGAAAATGAAGGTAGAACAATCACCCTTGGGCACAGAAATCGAGGAGTTGGGTAGAGAATTGAAGCTAAAATTCTGGGCACAAAATTCAGTGTAAATCTGATTTTTCAGTGGGCACAAATTTCCAGAATTTTGTGTGCATTTAATGCTACAGTAAAAAGGGAGATAATTATTGTGCTTTTACGTACTTATTCATAATTTCTCAAGCAATAAAATCCTCCTTTGAAGACCGGTTTTCCCCAAGAGGCTGTGGGGTTTTTTCGAGGTCAGCTTGACCAAAAACAAGTGTCTCTTATGTGTTGAATGCTTGCATTTGTTTTTGCATTAATTATCAGCTGTTAGGAAAGTGAAAAAGAGTAGAAGCACTCTTTATGTTTGCAATAAATGCATTCTAAAACTTATATCAGCATGTCAAAACATGTGGGTTGGGCTAAAACAAACACACGCAAAATTGTACACTGGGTGTGCAGGGCATTTAATTTCTACAGAAACTTGGAGGAGCGCAATTAGCCCTAAGAGATTAGGATCATGTCATATACACCTTGGAGGTTAGACACTTAACTTGAAGATGCTTAGGATGAGTAGCACATTTCATGGAGAATTGTGATGGACCCAAACACATGTTGAGAAGGAGAATTGGAGCTTTGCGACTACAATAGCACAGATAATAGTAACATTGGGCACATGAGAAACCCAAACACACATGTTGAGAAGGAGAATTGGAGCTTTGTGACTACAATGGCACAGATAATAGTAACATTGGGCACATGAGAGGAAATGTGGCACATAATTAAACATGGAGCACCTTGCATCAAAACACCTAGATAGTTGACCACCATGGAGGAGGGAGCGTTGGAATAACAACATTTTGGAGAGCACAATATCTTGGGGAAGGATCATTGAGCATAAGAAGAATCATGCTTGGAGGGTGTTTCCCTTTTGGGTCAGATAAACCCTAGTTTGACACGTAAATCCTTGTATTGTAGAGTGCTCAATGTGGGGTTTCCTTGTTGGTTACTTGTACAGAGTAGCCCCGGGATCAAACATACTAGCTACCACCCATTGTCCTTATTTTATGTTAACCCCCCTCACCTATTGTATATAGAAGGTAGGAACAAGCTCTTGTATTTATTATCACCATCATGCTATCTTTGTACTTGTCTTGAAGACATTAGGGCACATGAGGAACCCTTAGGAGAGAGGGTTTTATAGGAAGTAAGAAGCTTGGTTTCATGAGAAAACCCACAGAGAAAAAGATGCCTTATAGGGAGAAAGATGCTAGTGTTCATGAGGAAAGAGTGATATTTTGAACATTTGTGGAAGGATTGCTCTTGTGTGATGCTAGAGTTGCTCCTTTGAAGCTAAGGGTTTGTGTTATGATATAATCCCTAAAAAAGAACAAGATGTTGAATATGATGGTTATCATAGTTGTTGTAACATTAGGGTTTATACACTAATAGAAACACATGGGGAGTAATGTTAACACCTTGCATGATTTCGGAACCTCATTATTATGGGATGTGAGGCTCGAGCAAGATCATGGAGAATTAAGCTTGATGAGCCTTGAGCTTCATATGATAACTTGCGTGGAAGGAGACTTGATAATTGTATTATTAATGTCCCACAGAGGTCTTGGTGTTTGTGTTGATACAAGAGATAAGAACCTAAAGTTTGAGGACTCAAACCCTAGGATGAACATGTAAATTTGGAGGTTACCACTAGAGTTTTCGTGCCATGTATTTAGGTGATGCAACATGGCTAAGGTTTGCATACCTTAAGGACGATGACAATGCTAGTGTGGAAAGCTTGTGTGATACAAGCTTGTTAAATATGCCGAGGACTTGCCAATGATAATGTGAGCGTGTTGAGGATCTTTGGTGGAGTGACCAGTGTTGTTAGTGTGATTCCTAGCTAGGAGTTGGTAGCTAGGGTTTTCTTATGGTTTCCCTAACTAGGGTTTAGATAGCTTGACTTGTACCAACTTTGTGATAAAGTTGTGATGTGCACATGTACTTCATCATATATATATATATATATATAATGTGTACTTGCAAATTTGATTTTCAATTTATGTTATCTTCTTGATTTTGTAGAATTCAACCATTGTTGTTCATGTCGATTGACATAACATATAGCTAAATTGGTTAAAGGTTTAATAAATATCTAGAAGATAAAGGAGTAGATTTGTTATTGTTATAATCTATTGTAGTAAGACATTTCAGATATGTTATATGCTTTGAAAAGTGTGCCTTAAAGGTTGTTTACTAAGTGAAATTAGGCTAAAGGAAAGTAAAATATAATAGCCATTCAATAAGTTTGGAAGTTCACATGGAATAGATTAAAGAAATCTTGAGTTTGAGCCGAAATTTTGGAATTTACATTACTTGCCTAATTCTCAAAATTTCTACATGAGATCAAAGTTGAATGGACTAAAACTGCCTCTATGTTGATGTGAAATCCAAAAATTTCAATTCTTGAACCTAGTAGTGGTTGATGGGTAGTAAAACACTAGTGCGTTTAAGATGAGCACAGGCACTCGTGAGGGATTTAATGGGTTGAAACTCGAATTATTCTTTTGATTAGTGTGTTGGTTGAAACTCGAATTATTCTTTTGATTAGTGTGTTGGTTGAAACTCGAATTATTCTTTTGATTAGTGTGTTGGTTGAAACTCGAATTATTCTTTTGATTAGTGTGTTCTCACTTGTAATTAGTGATTGTTCTACTTTATTATCGGTGGTATGGACTCCTTTTCCTTGTTTTGTTGGATATGTGATTATCTTTACAAGATGTCATACATACCACTTCCTGTGGTGCGAAGAGATGTTAAGTCGTGATGATGAATTTCAAGATGTTGGTGTTTTGACAAGTCATTGTTGATATCTTCCTTGTTATGGAGCGATTTTAGAGTTCAAAAAAACACAATAATCCAAAGTTATGTTCCTTCAATTTCACAAAATTGTCACTCTTCTTTTGGAGCCCCCAATATATGGTAAGAGGTAGTAGCTTTCAGTAGTAGAACCTTATCAAAAATTCCAAAAAATTCGAATTCAAATCAAACATAATCATTGTCGAACCTAAATTCAAACCTGAACCATGTGACACAAGTTACAAAATACACTTTAGTGGTAATGAGGGAGTGTTAGCTTTTGGGTTACCTATGTTGCACAAGTTTATGGTACGCGAGTACCTTCGATACGCGGGAACAAGTATCCAACACGGCTAGAAGTATTGCCCAAATTTACAGGAAATGTCAAGTTGGGAGCGGCAATAATATAATATATTAAAAATAAAAATAAAATAATCTACTTATTTCCATCCAAAACTTGCCAATCAAATTCCATCTTGAAAAGAAACATGTAAAAAATTGAACTTTGAAACATTGCCAAAATAAATCAAAATATTAATCCATCAACAATTTCTCAATCAAATTCCTTTCGAGCAAAGAAGCATGCAGAACTCCCAAACCGGACAAAAGGTTGTTATTACTCGATTATTAGGTAATTTCATGCAACACTATATGTTAAGTCATTAGTTCAATTCTTAAAAATAAAATATATATTAATGGTAATTAAAAAAATTAAAATAATATAGTTTAAATCCAAGTTATTTTAAAAAGAGTTTGTATAATAAAATTATAAATTTCCAAGATAATAATATATTTTATACTTAAATAAATATGAAAATTAAATTAAAAATTGTTTTTTCATAATATTTATATTTCATAATTTCAATTATTTTTTTTCTTTAGTTTTCCATCATTTGTCCATTCAGCTCGGGCCATAATGATGGTTTTGCCAACGGCCAAAAATCTTCCTAGATTCTTTTATATCCATCCACCATCCATGTATATGAGGAGAATGAATAGCTTTCCAATGACAACAATCAAGATTGGCCAAACCCCTCATCTTCATTTGGATAGAAGGGTTTTCCATAAACATGGTGTTTCTCTTAGTTCCAGACCCATATCCAAATCTAAACCCAGCAGCATACCCTTCCCTTCACACAGTGCCATCAGTTTAAGCAGCACCCAAGCTGGCAACATCAAATAGACCTAAGTTTGCACTTATTCATTGTAGTGAAGCTCCCAAAACGTCAAAAATCGGTTACAATGAAGCTCTCGAAAAGCTCCAAAGTACTTGTTGAAGCTCCTAACAGTTTTGGAGCATTTCCGATCAGCTCCCAAGCTCCCAGGGGCGGGGGAGCTACAGGTACGTGCTCTCCAATGCCTGGGAGCAGTACCCGTGTAACTATGGGTTACTCCAATAATGTTTTCACTTTGCTATGAGAGAGCTACATCTCCTAGCCCCTTAGTAATGCTTCATAAACATATGGATGGTTAAATTAGGTGAATGTGTGGCCTTGATTAGAGTTTTCACATGGCACCCTTAACTAAGAATTTGTTACCCTAATCGACATGATGACTAATGCATTGGGTGCACACACCGGGGGAGTTGATTGCTTAATTAGGGGAGGTAACTACCAAGTAGGAGGAGCAATCAGCACTTGGAAAAAGGCACTTAATCCTAGGAGCTTCGAACTGTGTGATATATACCTTGAATGACAAACACTTGACTTGAGGATGCTCGAGTCGAGGAGCATATTTCATGGAGGTTGGTGATGGATCTAGACACATATGTTGAGGAGGAGCATTGGAGTTTTATGACTAAACTCACGTGAGAACCCTTGGTTAATGAACCACCATGGAAGAGAGACTATTGGACTAACAACAAGTTGGAGAGTGAACCATCTTGGAAGAGGTGTTGAGCCCAAGGAGGATCATGCTTGGAGGGTGTTTCACCTTAGGGTTGCAATCACCTTGTTGGTAACTTGTATGGGTACATGTCCTCATTTTACATTAGCCTCCTTCACTGCATATATAAGGAAGGAAAGAGTTCTTGTACTAATTATCATCATTAAACTCTATCTTTGTACTTGACTTGCAGGCATTAAGGTTCATGGGGAAACCGGATGAAAGGGACACCTTATAAGGAGCAAGGCATTAAGCTTCATGAGGAAACCCTAGAGGAGAGAGAGACATCTTGCAGGGAGTCAAATGCTAAGGCTCATGAGAAAAAACTAGGAGAAGACAAGGAGAAAGAATGGCATCTTAAATGTTCATGAAAGATGACTCTTGTGTGATGCTAGGGTTTGTGCTATGTTTGTTGTAACGACCTGCCCAATCCCTTAAAGCTTGATTAAGAGTACGGGGTACAAAAATTTTGCTTTTCTTATTCAACTCAAAACACTTTTCTGAGATAACCATCGCATGCTTCTCATTAAGAACTTCTCCACAATATAATCTTTACTAAAAACACAGTCCAAATCTCAAGATATGGTCATTTGAAGATTTTGACCCTTGGCACCATGTCAGTGTTATTATGCAACTGCCATGTGGCAGATAACATGGCACCATAGGTCCACGTGTCATCATGGAGATGGTCCAATGTCAGCACCAAGGCCACTTAGTCCTACCATGTCATCCACTAGCCAAAGGATTAATTACTTTACGTTTAATTTACACTCATATAATTATAATAATATAATAATAATATAAATACATTTAAGTATCACATCACCACATGACGGACTCTCTGAAGGAACGTATTCCACTGTTTCGTCAATGGGCTGGGAAGGGCAGGGAATCGGATCATCATCCGATTCTTCTAGAGCTTAAAGGTGATCAAAGTAAGTCGGGTAGCCCTTTCAAATTTAATTCTTCATGGCTGAAAGAGGAATCCTTCTGAAATTTGGTTCATGAGAAGTGGACACATTTTAATCTGGAAGTTGATGGTTCAGCGACTATCAAATTCACTGATAATCTTAAAAGGCTTAAACAAGCTACTATAGCTTGGGCCTTTGAAAAAAAAGGGAAGAAAAGATGTTAAAGTCAATCGAAGAAGAGCTTGAAAGACTGGAAGACCCGAATGAAGGGGTTACTCTTCTGAAGAAGCGAAGCAAAGGGTGGTTCAGCTACAAACATTTAAGAGAAAAATTTTGGAGGATAGGGGGGAAGTGTGGCGTCTTAAAAGCCATGCTCTATGCCTTAAAAGTGAAAACGAAAATACCAAGTTCTTCCAATAGAATGCAAAAGGCAAGAAAGTTCAAAATACTATTTGGAACTGGAAAACCTAGAGAGTGTTAAAGTTTCTTCATTTAGAGATTTAGCAGAGCTACGGAAAAGTCATTTTCGAAGATTATTTGAAGTCCCCCTGTGGCCACAATAGCATAAGTGGTGGTTCTGGCCAGGGTTTTTCCTAGATTTGTAAGTGACGAAGAGAATGGAGCCTTGATGGAACCTATATCAGAAGCGGAATTACACAAAGTTCTCCACAGTTTTCAAAGGGACAAAACTTTGGGTCCAAATGGGTTGACAATTGAATTCTTTATAGAGATGTATGAGATTATTAGCCAGGATCTTCTGAAGGTTATAGACGAATCAAGAGCAAATGGAAAAATGCATGACCCTTTGAATGCAACTTTTATAGCCCTCGTTGGCTCCACGTGAACCTCTAACTCGCTCTACGTCCCTCTCTCCCGGCTTCTGTGCTGATCCTCCTGGTACTATCTTTGACTCTCTGTTTCTGTATTCACTACCCCTCAGTTGCAACTCTGATCACTCTTTCTATGTCCTCAGCAAACCCTGCCCCAGAAAATCGAAATCTTGATCAACTCAGTGTGTTCTCCAAGTGACCCTCAAGCCTCCTCTTATACTTTTCTCGTTGACAATTCAACGGTCAAGATAAGTCCCTAATCAATGGCTAAGATTAACTTTGGCTTGATCCATGACTTTTGGACCCTTCTAACACAGTTTTATATTAAATCACATTAATATTTTATTTTCCCTAAGTTTATACATAGGGACTCCATTAAAAATATTAATTATTTTAATATCTCCCAAACTGTTTAGAATCTGCCCAAAACATTTATCTCATGTGCTTTAGCCTCTCCACCAATTTTCGTGGCTAGAGCACATCTGATGCTACCCCAAATCAACACTCTCTCTTAGCGAGGACTATGCTCTAGTAATACTCGTCACTGAGCATCACCCTAATCATCCGGCATTAGTCCCTGTGTTGATGCTAGGCCTGCTGCCCAACATCCTCTACACTATTGGATCATGTACTGTTACCAATGGCCCTGCCACTACCACTGTTGCATCTGTACGGCAACCCCTCTCATCATGCTGCATCGTGTTGCCCATAGCACTGCCACTGCTAACTGTTGCACTGCAACTCAGTCACTGAGAAGTAAGTAACTGATCTCCCAACTCTGACATCTATGTCAGGCTACAGACACCCTCATTGTTGAAACTCCCTATGTTGCTGACAAGTGCCCTTTCTCTGACCTCTGCACCGCTGCAACAACTCCATGCATCTCGCACTGCTGCCTCACGTTGTCCTGGGAATCCTGCACTGTAGCTCCCTCTGTCGCTCCATCCGCATCCATCACTACTGACATCCACCAGTACTGCTACACCTCTTCGAGGCTCCCGTAGCAAGGTATAATCCAAGAGGCTGGGTACCTCGGCGATCTTGCCCCTCATCGCCTATAGTCCGTCCGACCACAACTCAATGTCTCCCCACTTCCGCTAAAGTAGCATGTGAGCACTCATGGCACAGTCATCATCTGTCTCCACTTCCTTCTCCGCCCTTGCTGGCGCAACCTTGGTCTCGGAAGCCTCTCCCTTGCTCATCTTCCTTGGACACTGGGTTGCATAATGACCCAGTTTCCCACAGTGGAAGCATTTGACCTTGGAGAGGTCCTTCTTCTTTCGTTTCTCCTGCTTTCTCTCAGATGCTAGGGCAGCATCCACCTCCTCCTTCTTGATTCTAACCCCTTGCCGCTACTTCCTACCTTGGTCAGCCTTCTGATCTCTTCTTGGCGAAGAGCCGCCCACAATTCCTCCCAATCTGGAAGGGTCGCCCTGCCTAGTATGCTCTAGACAAACACCTCCCAGTCTTCTGAGACTGCGTTCAGGGTTGTTCTCACCATCAATTCTTGATCCGGCGTGGCCCCTATGGAAGTCAACTGATCCCGGATCTCCTTCAATCGATCGAGGAAGGTGTCGATCTGTTCTCCCTTCTGCATCTGGTATGGCTGCAGCTGATTTTCTAGTAGCATCTTCCTCTGCATGGAAATATGTTGATACAACTTTGTTAAGGCTTCCCACATTTCATTTGTTGTATTCTTCTCAGCAATACTACATGGTCCTTGACCCCGTCAACAATGATGCTCTTGGCCCTCGCCATTGCATCCTCGTACCTATAGTTATCAGCCGGGTCAACTGGGGTCGCTATTGTCCTCAAGGCAAATTGCTTAAGACGGTTCCTGTCTAGAACGGATAAGATTCTGGCCTTTTAGACTACGCAGTTTGAAGCTCCGTCCAATCTATCTTGGTCTCTTACCCCGTTCACTGCCATCTCAATGCTCCTCTACTTCCCTCCTGGAAGTTCTTGGTGTGACTCCCTCTGAGCCTCGATTTCCCTCCTAGAAACCCTTCTACCAATGTCAATATGCCCCCACTCCAATCATTAGTGCAGTTGCACCACTGATCCGGATTTCTTGGCTAAAAATCCTCAGCAGCAACTCCTCCAACTTGGTCTTGCCCTGTTAGGTATTGTTCTGACTACAGTACCCCACCAACTTCACTCTGCAACTTACCCGCAGCCTCCTAAGCCCCAGCAAACTGAAGGTTAGAGCTTCTAGGCTCTACGCAATCCTAACACCAGCAAAATCGGCACCTCCTAGCCACAGGCGTCAATCCTTCCTGACTGAGAAAGATGACCGAGCACTGCGTAGGTCGAGTTTGCTCCCCTCTACCATTGCATTGATCCTCTTCCCGACGTAAGCACTGCGTCACCCATTCCTTGTTGCTTCTCTACTAGGAACAACTTTTGTCACTCGGACAGGTGTTTCTGCTACTGCTACTCTGCTCAGCTGGTGCCCTCAGTTCTCCTATGATCTGCAACCACGCTCTGATACCATGTTGGAATTTCTACGTCTAACTGTTAGAACCCTTCATGTACTTTTCTTATTTATTTCTGCCTACTTGTTCTATTTAATTAACAAGTTATTTACCATGTAAATTGTAGGAATTTACAGGGTAATTTCCTCAAACAGAACACCAAAGGACATCACTTACAAAAAGATCACAGATTAATACACCAGTATTCTTGACGTGGTTAAAACCCTCAAAGAGGGAAACAGTCCATGGCCTGAGCCAACGCGGCCACTTCAAGCAATTTATTAATAAAAGAATGAAAATTTACAAAAACTTCTCTCATGAACGGTTACCCTACAAATGACCCTCCATGCTCTTTAAATAGAGATCATGGACCAATTGGGTGTTAAGCCACAGATCAAATGTCGGTAATGCCGAGGAGAGAATGAACCGTCAGATCACTACATATCGTGACCGTCGAATTGTAAGTTACAAAAGTACATAGTAAAGAAACACGCTTTACCTAACTCTACACTAGACCAAGTTATATTTAACTATTTCCAATGTGTCGGAATATCCTAACATCCCCCCTTAAGAGCAACTTGGGATAGGATTGAAGGATGTACAAATATGACACAATAAGAGAAGGAAGGAGGCATTAGGGCCTATCCCCCCTTAGTGACAACTTCCTGAACTCCAACCATAAATCGAAGTTTAGCAAACTTCGCCTCTGTGAGAGCCTTTGTAATATCTGCAACTTGATCATCTGTTGAACATTATTGCACTTCAAGAACATGGTCATGAATTAGCTTTCTGATGAAGTGCATGTGCAATTCAATGTGTTTGTTGCACTGATGTTGGACTAGATCTTTGCATAGTTGAATGGCACTTTGATTATCACACCAAAGTGTAGTCGGACGTTGTTGCTGAAAGTCAAACTCTGACAGGATCTAACGAAGCCACAGGGCTTCCTTACTAGCTTCTACAGCACCATGATACTTTGCGTCTGTTGAAGAAAGAGAAATGGCACTTTGTTTCTTGCAAACCCATGTAATAGGTCCTGAACCAAGAGTGAACACATAACTTGCAGTAGACTTCCGATCATCAAAGTCACTAGCCCAATCGGAATCAGTGAAACCAACCAATAGAGGAGATGCTTCTGCACTGTAATGAATCCCAAACTAAATTGTACCTCGAACATAACGAAGTATTCTTTTAGCTGCTTTCCAATGACTTTCATGTGGGTTTTGCATAAACCGAGCAATAAGGCCAACAGCAAAGGAAACGTCAGGACGAGTATGGGTCAGATGCAAAAGTTTTCCTACAAGTTGACGGTATAAGGTAGCATCAACTTCAGGGGAAGTACAAGTGACTGAAAGTTTGGCTCCAAACTAAAAAGGAGAAGGGGCTGGCTTACAGTCTTCCATGTGAAAATGGCGTAGAAGATCACAGGCATACTTGGACTGGGAAAGGGAAATACCTTCCTTGAATTGCAAGACTTGAAGACCAAGAAAATAAATGCAAGTGTCCTAAGTCTGTCATTTCAAACTTCTTTTTAAGGCTAGACTTCACATGGTTTATAAGGTTGGAATCACTACCAGTAAGGATTAGATCATCAACATAAAGAACAAGAATGATAAGAAACTTGCCCACTTTCTTGGTGGAGACAGTATTGTCAAAATGACACCTAGAAAAGCCAATTTCTAAAAGAAAACTATCCATTTTGGCCATAAAGGGATTTCTTAAGCCGACATACAAGGCTAGACTCTGTTTGTATAAAGCTAGTAGGTTGTTCTATATAGATTTCTTCATGCAAATCCCCATGCAAAAAGGCAAATTTAACATCCAACTGATGGACTTCCCATTTGAAAGAGGCAGCGTGGGAAAGAACAAGGCAGATAGAGTTCATTTTGGCAATAGGGGAGAAGGTTTCAGTATAGTCAATGCCTTCAACTTGTGAAAAACCCTTAGCAACAAGACGAGCTTTATGTTTATCAACTTTTCCATCTGGTCCATACTTGGTTCTGTAAATCCATTTGCATCTAACAAGTTTTCGTCCCTTTGGTAGAGGAACAAGATCCCATGTATCATTTGCCAATCATGAACAATATTCTTCATTCATAGTTGTGTCCCAAATTGGATGGCCTGAAGCTTCTGCAAAGGTGTCAAGATCATAATTCACTGAAGCTTGAGCCAATAAAGAAGAGGCTCTATCGAACTGAGAACATGTACGTCGGTGATCTGTAAGATCACTGGCAAGAGCACCTGCTGCATCTCGAGTAACACGGACCCATTTTGGAAGTTGAGGAGCTAAAGGAGGATCCTGAGAAGGTGGGGGAGGATTGTCATCCTCGCTGTCATCATCTGAAGAAGAAATATTTTCAGAAGTAGAAGGAATAGAGAGAGGTGGCACATCTGCCGAACTAGGCTCATAGGCCAATATATTTTCAGCAAACTTTACATCTCTTCTAATGATGACATTTTTGGACTGATGTGGAATAAGTCTATATCCTTTGACATCTTCAGAATATCCAACAAAAATACATTTTTCACTCTTAGGCTCTAAACCTTTATGTTTCTCATCTGGAATATGGGCCCATGCTTCACTTCCAAAAACACAAAAGTGACTTACATCTGGTTTAATTGAGCTCCATGCTTCTTCTGGAGTGATATTCTTTAAAACCTTAGTAGGAGTGCGGTTTACTATGTAATTTGCAAGTTAATTGCTTCTGCCCAAAAATTAAGACTAAGTCCTTTAGATTGAAGCATACAATTAGCCATTTCCTTTAAGGTGTGATTCTTCCTTTCAGCTACACCATTTTGTTGTAGAGTATATGGAACAGTATGTTGCATTTGAATTCCAATCTCAGTGCAAAAGTTGATGAATTTGTTGTTAACATATTCCCCACCATTATCAGATCTTAGCTTAAGAATTTGATGTCCAGATTGTTTTTCAACAAAGGCCTTAAAGGCCAAGAACATGTTAAGGCGAGCCGGAGTATTTGTCTCCGAAGGAGAGGTATTACTACCGAGATCATTCTCTGTTGGGTGAGCCGGTTTGGCACCCAAATTGTATTCTAAAACTGCTTAATAATAAAATACTCAAGTAGCTACACCGATTTTCCTGCATTGGGTTTTTCGGGGGACATTGGTCCAAAAACAACGGTGTCACTTGTGTGCTTGTTTTGTTTCCTTCGGAGACATGATGTCCAGATTGTTTTGCATATAACACACCCTAGCTCGCCCTGCGTCAGCCTCTGGAGGCACTGCATCAGCCTCTAGAGCCTCTGCGTCACCCACGTTGGTTCTCTGAGGCACTACACAACTCCTGGCTGGCTCTGCGTGAACCTCTGACTGGCTTTGCGTCCCTCTCTCCTAGCTTCTGCGCTGATCCTCCTGGTACTATCTCTGACTCTCTGTTTCGGTATTCACTGCCCCTCAGCGGCAACTCTGATCACTCTTTCGACTTCCTCAGCAAACCCTGCCCCAGAAAATCGAAATCTTGATCAACTCGGTGTGTTCTCCAAGTGACCCTCAAGCCTCCTCTTATACTTTTCTCGTTGACAATTCAAAAGCCGAGATTAAGTCCCTAATCAACGGCTAAGATTAACTTTGGTTTGATCCATGACTTTTGGACCCTTCTAACACAGTTTTATATTAATTCACAATAATATTTTAGTTTCCCTAAGTTTATACTTAGGGACTCCATTAAAATATTAATTATTTTAATATCTCTCAAATTGTTTAGAATCTACCCAAACCATTTGTGGGTATTGAAGATCTCATGTGCTTTAACCTCTCCACCAATTTTCGTGGCTAGAGCACATCCAATGCTACCCCAAATCAACAACGGAAAGTGAAGAATGGGGAGCAGGTACGGATTGGCACGGATCCATGGATTGGGAGTGGTATAAATTATCGTATTCCGCATGAGCCGGTAGAATTCATCTCGGCAAATGGCTATCAAACATTAGCTCATATTGCAAATGAGACACGTTCATCTATTTGGGGCAGGGTTGGCATTCTGCACAACACCTTCACCTACAAGGTGAATGGGTTGTCCTTTGGTGTCGCTATACCACCAGTCTGAATGTTGCTCATGTTCGCATTAGGGACAGGGAGGATTCCTTGGTGTGGGCTCATGCAATTTCTGGTAATTACACCCCAAAATCTGGGTACGTTTTTTTTATTGAAGATATGAAACCCTTAAATCTATCCTGGTGGTGGAGGAAGCTATGGAAGATCAAGTGCCTTGCAAAAGCTCATCTTTTCAAATGGTTTATTTTGGGAAACCAAGTTCCCACTGGAGAAAATCTTGCAAGACGAGCTATCATTGGACCAAGTTGGTGCCCCTTATGCAAAAATGAAGGGGTATCTGTAAGTCATCTTTTTTTACTATGTCCTTTTGCTTCTGCAGTTTGGTCTTCGGCCTGTGCATCGCTGGGTTTACTGTTCCAGTGGCATGGTGTGTTATATGCAACAGTCTGGGAATCATGGTGGAACATTGTCTACCCAAAAAAGCTCTGAACCCTCCCATTATTGCTCTCATGGGGAATTTGGTTGGCAAGAAATGCAGAGGTTTTTTCTAGACAAACCTATTGTTCCAGATAAAGTGGTCGCCCAATCATTGGCAGTCTACGATTTTATCTCTGAGTCTGAAGTCATTCCTCATGCACAAATTATAGCTGAAGAATTCATTGATTTTTTAATTCCTTGGACATATTTTGGCAGAGCTTCTTCCGAGGGTTCTTGTGGGGGTGGGGCAGTTCTTCATGTGTCACACAGCCACTCTTACAGGATGAAATTTGGTCTGGGATTGGGAACAAAATAATTATGTTGAGATAATGAATCTGAAATTGCTCATGTTGTTTGCTATTGAAATAGGAATTCAGCGTATTCAAATCTATGGGGACCCAATGACAGTGGTTAATTCGTTCAACTGCACCACTAGATGTCACATTCACACTCTTTGTCCCATATTGGAAGAGAATAATATGTTAAAACTTTCCCTTGATAAAATATATGTTGTTCACATTTACAGGGAAAGAAATGGAGAGGTCGATGCACTATCTAAGGAGGGTACCTCACAAGATCAAATAAATGTTGTTTGCATTTACAGGGAAAGAAATGGAGAGGTCGATGCACTATCTAAGGAGGGTAACTCACAAGATGTGGGTACATGGCACATAATATAGTGCAACACTGATCAGGAAAATGGTTATTTCCACAGGCCATTCAGACAGGGGCTACAGGCTGATTACTGATCTCTGCATGTTTCGTTTTGTCAGTTTCAGATATGCTCTATGCACTGTTATAAACAGTTTATGTTTTTAACCACCATAATAGGACTTTCTATGCAATGTATTTATCATGATCGATATATTTATGAGGATGGTTATCCATGTGGTATATTTTCCTTTGGCCATTGTGGGTTGGTTTTGTAAACATCGCATATAGGTACACTGTGATGATATCATGTTTTAGACAAATTTTGGTACAGCCACTGCCGGCTGTTTTTTGAGTGCCATTCTTGGCACGTACAGAATGTAATTTTCAGTATTAATGAAATTTACGATTTTTTCCTTCGGAAAAACTATCACTTCACCACTAAATCAATAAATTACCCACATGCACAATTCAAAAGTGTCGAAGGTTTCATCAACCATCCATGAAATTCAAAATTTGCCGCTATAAAACTTTAAACATTTTGTCGATCATCAATGGAGCCAAATTTCTAACTTTTCATTGGCTGTCGATGGAATAAATTCCCCAAATTTTTTGTTGATCGTCGTTGGAGTAAATACCTCGAACTTTTCATTGACTGTCGATGGGCTCATCAGCCACCAATGAAATTTAGTATTTGACTTTTAGTAACTTAGTCAAATTCATCAAACCCCCAATGGTGTTATCGATCAGTTGCAAAATTTTAACAAGTAATTTTTGGAAACTTTGTTAAATTCAACAAACCCCCAATGGTATTATCGACCATCAGTGAAATTTAACATGTAACTTTTAGGAATTTTGTTAAATTCACCAAATCCCTAATGGTATTATTGGTCGTCAATGAAATTTAAGATGTAATATTTAAAAACTTGTTAAATTCACCAAACCCCCAATGTTCTGCAAAATCTAACACGTAACTTTTACCTGGTGAAAACTTCACGAATACTCCCTACCACCGATAGAGTAAATTTTAGCATGCTCTACAACAAATCTAGGAGAATTTGCATTAGACATTAAAGATGATTATCTCTAGGCCTCTCTGCCAGTGGGATCTACCCGTCAGACCTTCTCTCAGCAAACCTTGTCCTAATTTTTCTCATGTCACCGTGCTACTATTGCCTGCCATTTTACTATTCAAGGATTGCAAATCTTATTTTATTCTTCTATTTTCGGATCATAGAGCATCAGACTGAAAAAGCTGAGCCAGTCTCGAAGCTAATGCATATCATATTCCCCATTTGGCCAGATGTTGGAAAGCTCCAATATAAATCGTTCTATTGATCTATCTCTGCTCATCATTAATTTAGTGTCACTATAAGCAATATAAGTTGGTAGAATTCTGTTTATGATCTGTTATCTTCAACACAATCCAGGGTCTCTTTAAAGTGATGCAGCAGAAGCGTTGTTCTTGCACCTTGTCTGCATCATTACGGTTTTTTATTCTACCTGTCAAAACTGTGTATGTCCAATGTTGTACTCGTAGCATAGTTGCAGGAATCCCCCCCCCCCCCCGGATCTTAAGCCCGAAGCGTGATTCGAAGCGAAGCGTCCCTGAATCGATAGGCGAAGCACGCTTCCAAAAAACAGGTGGCGCGATTCCGTGTTTTTTTGGCGATTCCTGCCATTTGAGGAGGCGTTGCCCCGGAAGCGCGATTCCGGAGGCGCTTCGGGCATGGGGTGGCGCCACGCAACCTGCCCGGAAGCGCACGCCACCCAGGCGCCACCCGCACGCCACCCAGGCGCAACCTGCGGGGCAGCGATTTAACTTAATTTTTTTTTAATTTTTTTTTAAAAATAACCTAAC
>APFE031206758.1:469902-537656 GCA_000404065.3 Pinus taeda
GGATATTGGGGCCCACCTGCCAAGTCCACCTGGACCCCCACCATTGTCTTTCTCAGCATTTTCAGTTTCCTTAATTGTAGCACAACTTACTATTTTTAGCAGTTTTTCGGGTCCTGAACTTCCGGAGCCGTTTTGAGGCCCTAAACGACGTTTTTTGGGGAATCAGGGGGCAACATGCAATGGACCGATGTTGCACATCCCAAAATGGTAGTTCTCGATAGATCTTTCTAACGAGCTATCATACGCGTCAAACGAGATCGTATGCAAAGTTACGACCCCGGGAAATTGATGTACCAATTTACCCAAAACGGGGCCCACAATTTGGCGTTTCATCTTCTAGGGGTAGGTTTTGGAATGTGAAGGGTTTTCCATTGTTTCTCAACAATAAATAGGCCTTCGAGCCTCATTGTAAAACAGTTCGGAACAGTTCAGAGGCATGTAGCCGCACATCTCTTCTCAGAGATAAGCTACCATCGCCCTAGCTGGTTTATTTCCAATTCGGTTGTAAGCATATTTCGGTATTTTCCATTAATGAAATGAAGTATTATTTCCGATGCATCTCTTTATTTATGGTTATCACATCTCTGTATTTATGGTTATCTCTGTAATCTATTGCGTTCCTGTATAAATCCAGATCAGAATTACTCAAGCATTGAGGAAAATGCTTTTCGGAAGGAGAGGGGCACGTTAGGCCCCTATAATACTAGTGATTTCCCCATTACTATTGCCATTGTATCCTTTATTGTTATTATTGTGCCCCTATTGTCCCCATGTTGTTATTAGTATGCCCCATAGAAACCCACTATTGTTATTTTTGTGCTCTTATGTTATTACTATTATGTCGGCTTGATTATATTGTGACCCCTTAGACTCCTATATATAGAAGGGAGGTTTAGTCATTTATATCATCTAAGAATTGTTCATTTGTGTAATGTAAAGGAGGTTTCCCCCTCGAAGAGGCTTATTTCTAATGCATTGATCTATATTTTCTATCTTTTTGTGAGCTAGTTTCATAACAAGGGTTGTGTGTTGTTTTCTGTTTCAAATTCCTCTACTAGAAAACTTGGGCTCTACACAACACTGCCTATTCCGAGTCTACCACGGGAAAGTGTGTCCATAGATTTTGTAGGTGGTTTTCCTATGTCTAGGAAAGTTCACAACTATTTTTATGTTGTTGTGGATCATTTTAGTAAAATGTGTATTGTAATGCCTTGTTAAAAGTAGGTCACTGCTGAGCTGACTACTTATCATTTCTTTTAGCATGTCTGGGTCCATTTTGGGTTACTCACATCTATTGTGTCAGATCAATACTCTCACTTTCTTGGAGAGTTCTGGAGTAGCTTATGGATAATGGTGGACACTATGCTGAAAAGAGGTACAACATTTCATCCATAGACTAATGGGCAGACAGAGGTCATCAACTGCACCATGGTACAATTGTTACGAGGCTATTGTGGAAAACATCCTAAGTTGTGGGATGAATAGCTTCCTTATGTGCAACATGCATACAATTGAGCAACAAATTCATCCACACAAAGTTCACCATTCGAGACACGTTTTGGTTATCTACCAAGGGCTCCCTTAGACATGGTCTTTGGGAAAGATGAGGATGGCAATGGATGAGATAATAGGGATAAAGAATGGAAGTTTATTCAGTGAATACGGGTGATTCATCAGGTAGTACAGGATTAGTTGGAGAAGACTTAGCCTCTGTATAAAGCTCGACATGATAAGCACCGAGTTGACCATCAATTTCAAGTTGGGGACAAGGTATGGCTCCACATTAGGAAGGATAGAATGAAGGGAGAATGGAAGAATTTGAGACCCATTCTACATGGTCCCTTCAACATTTTGGAAAATATTGGAGACAATGATTTTCATCTTGACTTGCCCGCTTATATTCAAATGTACTAAGTAGTGAATGTTGAAAACCTGAAGCTTTATGAACCTCCATTGGTTAAGGATACCAAATAGGTTTCACAGATTCCTAAAGTGGGATTTTTCACCAGAGTATCTAGACAAGTTGCCTGAAGATATCATACTCGATAAGAAAACCAAAACTTCACAATGGGGAGATGTGGAGTACATTCGTGTGAGCTTCAAAGGAATGCATCCGAGTAAAGCTCAGTGGATAGAGAAATAAAAGTGAGGGAGCAATTTCCTCACTTTACAATTGACTGAAAAGGCTTATGGTGGTCCAAAAGATCTTAGTGGAGAGGATTGATCTAGGTGGATCTCTAAAAAGTACTAGGGGCATGGTAAAAAGGCTCAAAACTAAAAGTAGCAGAAATTATATAAACTTAGCATCAGATCGAAGTGCTCGTCATCATGATTCCAACGATGTGAACGACACACAAATCTAAACGCGTATGAAGAAGTTATAGCAATTCAAAGTTAGGTTTGACTTGGACAAGTGGCAGGAGAAGATGACATGGCAAAACTCTTAGTGAATGGGGAAGCGCCAAGTGGCAGGTTTCCATTGGCCCCACATTTTTTAATCACAAAAGGAAAAGGTACGCAGGTTGAGGAATCAGCCCCTAGCACTACTAGGTTGCAATTGCAATATCGTAATCGCATATTAGAGACAAATCAACAGTTTCAAATCAACCCTATGGAAGAAAAGTTGTGATGTGATAATTGCATATCGCAATCGCAAAGGGAAGAGATTTACGAATTGGCCCTAACAGAGTTAGGTTTTGATGTGATAATCACATATCACAATTGCAAAGGGAACGACATTAGAGAATCCGCCCCGATAGGATGAGGTTGCGATTACAATATCGCATATCGCACATAAAACCATGCAATATACTAATAACAAGCACCACCTTGGCTCCCCAAATTGTGATTGCGATGGGGTTTTTGGATCTGACATATATTATATTGCAGTTGATAATTTTTTACGGGTCCACCTTTATCATTTGTCACTCATCGCTTAATGTAAAGGCACAGGTTTTTCCGCCGATTCAAGCATTTATTCTCTATGTTAAAGCCATTAGGTTAAGTTAATGTGCGTTTAAGAGATTATGAAGGTTTTTCTATGTTTGACAGGTTTGTTACCTGCGGCCCGAGAATCTTTGTTGGAAGCACCTGCTTGCTAATACTTTTCATCTATGTGGAACTACCCCATAATTAAGGGGTTAGCCACCAAGTATATATATTGGATGGTCTGCACAGTAAAAATGGGGAGACTGGCCAATAGTTCAAAACATTATATGCAACTGTAACCCAACCTCGAAACAGGGATCAAAACCTCACCTTGAGTAGTAGGGAGGTTCCGAGAGGGTGCAGAAAGGTAGATTATCCGAATTGGGTATTTGGATAGGCGTTTTTGCACTATTTTTCACGAGGATTTCGGTGGTATTGTCTATTTCTGAAGATGTTCTCTCCATTCTTTGTCCATATTCCATCTTGGAGGTATAAGGATTGTAGATGAATGTTTCTTGTACTTTTATCTCTTTTATGCAACTTAATGAAAGAAGGCCTCCCCACTATTGATCAGGGCCTAAAGACGTAGTCCAAATTGGATGAACTCCATAATTAAATATTTTTGTCATGGTTTCTTGCTTATCGTGTTATTAATGTATTGTTTTATGTGATTTTAAGTTCCATGGTTAAAAATCTCTGTTTCATGTAATTCTGATGCATCTATAAGTAGAATACCTTGGATCACTCTTATATATAAAAGGTGGTTTTTTCATTTGAATCATCTAAGAAGTGTCTTTTTTATAATATAAAGGAGGTTTCCCCCTTGAAGTGGATAATTTTTAATTCGTTGATCTATCTCCTCTTTATTTTATGAGATGGTTGCATAACATTTGGTATTAGAGGTTTGGATTTTAGGGTTTCGCTTCTTCAAATAGGTCATCTTGGAATTTTCGCTATAAATTTTTTTCTACTAGGATTAAGAAGCTGAAATTTTTACCACATGGAGATGAAGTCTCAAAGAACTTCTTGTAACAATTTCAAATCTTGGTTCGCTATATTTTCATAGATATGCTCAGAGGAAATTAGGATTTTTGCAAGCGTTGGAATTCTATCACAAACATGTGACCTAGGGAAAACCGTCATAACTTTTGTTTCAGGCATAAAATTTTAATTTTGTAAAAAGTGGTTTAAAGTGCATGGACTTTAGTTTTATTTTTAGAAATTTCAGGGTGGAAGGTTGAAACGGTGGCACGTGGTATCTCATACAACTTTGCTCTACTGAACTAGTCCATAATCAAGACATCATGGGATAATTGGTATAATTCTTTCTTGAAGAATCCAATATTGATCAAACTTATGGGGTTAGAAATAGGACTCATAGAGATACTGCAGGAATAAATTTTGGAACTTGGAGATCCAAAATCATAGAGTTACAATCTTTTCAAGATCGAGCTCCTAAAAGCAAGAAAAATGTGTTTATTTGTTTTTAAAAGTGCATAACTTTTGTTTGAAAAATCAGCTTGAAGTGATTCAAATGGCATAGTGAAGCATAGATATCATTTTTTGATTTCAAAATTCCTTCAAGCAAGAAAATGGAAACACCTAATAAGAAAGAAGAAAGCTCTACTATGACACATGAAGAAGAGGAATAAATGCAACATGATATATCAAAATTACAAAACCAAGTGGAACAAATTTCACTCTCACAAAAAGTAATAAGAGCTAAGATGGATGGTTTTAATAATGGATTGGAAGATACGATCGATGGTATAGAACAAAAATTGAAAGGAAACATGGAATATTTGAAGACATATTTGACAAAGTTGCTACACGAAATGCTTCCTAATGACGAAAAGGTAGTGGAGGAAACTCGTGATGAGAACAAAAGAAATGTTAATCATGATTTCATAGACTCTAACATTGGATTAACTACCCACCATATTCCAAATATCGATATGAGGAAGTTTGATGGCAAGGATCTTGTGACATGGATATTATAGATGGAGCAATATTTTGATCTACATAATGTGCAAAACACACAAAAGTTACACATTGCAAATTTATATTTAGAACCCAATTAGTTTGTTTGACATCGATGGATTTTCTCTCATAATTTTTTTTTTCACTTGGTCAATTTTTATAGAGGAAATGATAAAACATTATGAGGATACGAAGAAAAACACCTTCTTTAGCCAATTCATAAATCTCAAACAAAAGGGTTCAATGGTGGAGCACATTGAGGACTTCCTAAAATTGAATATAAGGGTAAATGGTATTCCAGAGGAGCATTGGATTGATGGCTTCATAGGGAATTTAAAGGATAAGATCCAATATGAGGTTTTCTTTTGGGAGCCTGATTCATTGGAGAAGGCATTCAGGTTGGCAAGAAAAATTGAAATAAAAATTATGGCAACAAGAAAGCCTACCACTCATGACTATAAAGATGGATGTGTTTTTGCTCCTAGCCTTCCACAACTTACAAGCTTGACACCACAACAATTGGAAGAAAAAAGAGCAAAAGGAATTTGTTACAGTCGTGATAAAAAATACACTAAAGGTCATAAGTATGCTAAGAAGAAATTTACATAGATTGTGAAGAGGAGGAAGAAAAGGAACAAGAAACGTCAAAAGAAAAGGATATACACTAGGAACCAACCCCAGAGAAATAAGAAATGAATCTGACCATATATTGTGATGCATTGGCAGGAATTACCACTCCTTAAACTCTTAATATAGAAGGTCATATCAAGAATAAAAAGGTAATATTGTTGATTGATTCGGGTAGTACCCATAATTTTATTCACTGTAAGATAGCAAGGGAATTGAATTTCTTCCTATATCCATCACCAGAGTGTCAAGTGATGGCTGCAAATGGAGGTACCATAAATTGCTCTGGAAAGTGCCATAATATCAAGATATCCATGGGAGAATATGTATTGAATATTCCAATGCTTTCCATTCCAATGGGTGGTGTTGATATTGTACTAGGATTCTAATCGTTACAATCTTTAGGTACAATAACTTTTAATTTTCAATAAAGTTTCTTGATTTTTTTTAGGAAGGAAAGGAAGTTGAATTAATGGGTATCACAGGGAAACCAGGAAAGATAATCAGCTCTAATGGCATGAAAAATATTATAAAGAAAGAAAAATAGGGTATAATTTCACAATTATGTTCACTAGAGGTTCAAACATCGAAATCATCTATTTCTCTAAAGCTCCAAAAAGTATTGAACAATCATTTTAAGGTTCAAGCAATGGAATATCACATCTAATATCAACAACAAGTTTCCAACCCTTAAAATATAACCTCAATTTGGCATAGAATAGAATGAAACAACATGCATATCAACATCATAGCGAAAGAAGTTTTGATGTAGGCGATTAAGTATTTTTATGGCTACAACCATACAACGAAATATCCCTCAAGAAAGCTAAGAAGGATAATAAATTATCACCAAAGTATTATGGTACTTACAAGGTGTTGCAAAAGATCGGTACTATGGCATACAAATTGAAGTTTCTTGCATCTTCCTGAGTGCACCGAGTTTTCCATGTTTCATGGTTAAAGAAGGTGTTGTAGCGGCTACAACCACCCTCCAAAATTTTTCCTTAGCTTCATTTTGGATCCTCCCTACCAACCATCCTATGGTTGAGTTTGTTGGGAATGAAAAAGAATTCTTGAATTAGAGTTCCTTCAGTTTTTGTAAGGCTTCAAAAGCATTTGAAAATGGTTAAATATGGTGACTCACACTCTGCACTTGAATTTGTTTAACTCATGATTAAATTGTTCAACCTTGAATTAAAAAATAATGATCATCTTGCTCTTGCATCAGAAGTAAAATCTATTATGCATTGTATCAAAGTCACTAATGTTGAAATCGACATTCCTCTAATAGCTTCTCTCAAGCCACTTTATCCCACTTACTCAAATTATCTTGAGTCATTGCAAGAAAATGGAAGCCTCAAAGATATTACCTTTGACTCCCTTGTGAAAAAATTTGCTGAAAGAGAGAAAGCATTTGGGAAGAAGAAATTCCTTAGTCTTTTGAAGAGGTTGTGTGTCTTGCACATAGAGAGAAGAATCTTGCTCAAGATTCTTCCAAAGGAAGAGGTGGTCAAAGAGGAACACGAAGAAATTTCAGAGGCAGGGGGGGCAGATACTCTCAAGGAGAAAAGTTAAATTTGCATTGCATACGTTGCAAAAGAGATGGATCACATGATGCATCCACATGCAAGTTTCCTTGGGACAGAATTGAGCAGGAAAGAAACCAACCCAAAGTTAAAACTAATGACAAAGAGAAAGGTAAAGCACCTGAATCTGATCGCTATGTTGTGGCACACTGTAATATTGGAGTAAATGTAAACATATTTAATGCTTCACTTGCTTCTTGGAAAAATGATTGGTTGCTTGATTCAGGAGCAACTTACCACATGAATTTTAGAAGAGTTTTTTTTGAAGAATTTATTGACAGTGATGATGGAGCAGTATACTTTGCAGAAAAATCAAAACTCAAGCCATCAGGGCTTGCCACAATCAGGCTTAAATTGTCTGGCCTTCTAGACTTTCTTCTGCATCATGTTTTATATCTCCCACAGCTGAGGAGAAACTTGTTGTCCTTTGTCCACATCTACCAGCAAGGACACTCCATTCATATGTTTGATGGCAAGGTTGAGGTGAGAAAAGCATCAAACCACTCACTTGTCATGACGGGGATAGAAGAAGAAAGGCTTCTTAAGCTGCAGGGTACCTTTGCTCGTGCACAAAATTTCTCATACAATTATCATTATGAAGAAGGTACATTTCCATCAAGTTTATTATGGCATGCTAGATTTGGACACTTGAACTATGACAGCCTCCGTTTGTTGAAGAAAAATGGTGTTACTCGTTTGCCTATAATTCCTAGGAAACTTAAGCAATCTAATGCTTGCATTCTAGAAAAGCATAGCAAATAGTCTTTCCATGATTCACATTCCAGAGCATGTAGAAAACTTGAACTCATTCATTCATATTGATGTGGTCCAATGCCTATTCCTTCTGCAAATGCAAATAAATATATGATGACATTTATTGATGACTACAATAGAATGTGTTGGGTTTATTTGTTGAAGAAGAAATCTAATGCTTTTCAAACATTCAAGAACTTTCATACATGGAATGAAAATGATGCACAATCTCATATTAGTTATATTCTCACTTATAATGGAAACGAATACACTTCAAATCAATTTGAAAACTATCTTCGCCAACATGGGATCAAACATCAAACAACTGTGCCTTATAATCTCCAATAGAACGAAGTAGTTGAAGCAATGAATAGGACAATCTTAAATATGGTGCACTCTATGATGTTTTTCAAAAATGTAAAATTGATGTTTTGGGTTGATGCAATTTTATGTGCTGTATATGTCCATCTAATGTTATTAAAAACAATACTCCTTATGAAATGTAGTATGGACACATTCCCTCGGTAAAGCATCTCAGGGTCTTTGGTTCCACATGTTATGCCTTGATTCCAAAGTTACATAGAAACAAACTTGGTGCAAGAAGTCATAAGTGTATCTTCCTGGGGTATTCAAACACCTCCAAAGCATATTGTCTCTACGATGAACTCAATAAAACGTTTTTTGTATCTAGAGATATAATCTTTCTTGAATCATCCAAAGCTGACAATGTTCTTGAGTGGCAACTTGATCTCTTGGATAGATTCACAAATGCAAAATCATTTCAAGAATTTGATAATCAGATTCGACATCTTGAAGGGGGGATTCCTATACTAGACCAACCTGTGGAATCTTCTTCTGAAGCACTCTCTCCCCTGCATGAAACTCCAACAATGGATGATACTTTGAGTGATGTGATTGACAAAATTGAGAGACTCAATATTGATTTAGTCCCAACTCAATCCACTGAGTTGTCTGGACCATCTCAGAAAGGTCCCCCAAAGTGGCCGACAAAGACACTTGAAAGTGTTCATCCTGATGTGGTTGGAAAGACAGGAACTAGAAATTCAACCCAACAAAATGGAGGTGATGTAGCTGACTCTGATTCACCTGTTGATATGGATGTTTCTTATGATTGTGAATTGAATTTTTCTACATATTTTGAGCCAACTTCCTTCAAAGAAGTTGCTTCTCATGATGAATGGAAAGAAGCAATTCAAAAGGAGTATGATGCCTTGATAAAGAATGCCACTTTGAAGTTGGTTGATGTTGAGTGATAAACGGTGTCTTTTTAACTCCTAATTATCTTCACATTAATTGTCAACACACGGATGATTTTTTATTTCAAGAGTGTACTCAGTCTGAGGTGGCTATTTACTCAAGAGTAATGCTTCGCAATATAGTGCTTAAAATGAAAAAGTAAATGAATGCTGGAAACAAAATCTAATTGGAACAACAAGAAACTGAAATGCTCTAAACTAAATCATTCACTCAAACAATCATCAGTCGAGGACTCAGTAATGATAACTCTCTCCCATGTAAATTAATGCAAATGAAAATCAATCACAGGGAAGACTTCTAATCTGAGAACTTAGACAACGATAGTCAGTGTCCTTTACAGTTGTTGATCTTTCAATCCACACTAAAGGAAATAAGTGGAAATGGCAATTCAATTGGAAATGCTTACTAAAACACACTTGCTGCAATATCAATTAAAAGATGAAATCAAATCCTTGCAGAAAAGAACAGCGATTAAGTCTATTGAAAAATTGAACAACAAATCTTAACTTACAGAAATGAAATATTAATGGAAAGGAACAGTAATGCTAAATTACTAGAATTAAGCAACAATATTAAACAGAACTGAATAGCAAAGCTAATTAATTAGAAATACACAACAACTATAAATGTAACTAAATCAGTAATCTATAATGAACGGAAAAATCTGAAGTGAATAGTGGAGCTTTAATGAATAGCATAACAATTTAATTTGTAATGAATAATAATCTTGTTATGATGGAAGTGAACAACAACACGATTCAATTACAACATAGAAAACAGAGCAATTCATTAAGTCTGGCAATACAAAACAGTAAAGCGATGTGACTACAATAACTAGAAATGAAACTAAACCATCACACGGCAGAAATCGTAAAGATATAATATAGAGCTAAAGCTTAATCCACCAGAGGTTGGGCCCTTAGCCACCAGTGAATGTTGTTGGGCTACTTCAGATAAGGCGAATGAACAACAACCCTTTTAGTTATTAATCATCAAACTATGAAATCATTACAATAGGAAAAGCCTTGAGAATTACAATGGTAATACAACAATCCCCCTTTCCTCCTATCCTATCCTATCCCATCATGAATCTTGAATCCTAACTTCTGAATCCCCTTCTCTGATCTTTGTTTTCATTTAAATAGAGAGAGAGCAGAGAGCAGTTACAACAGAGATGATTACAACATGATTTCTATTACAAAATTGGATTGTTCTCAACATATTGATAAGCAAGATCATATCTAAAATATCCTTCCATCAATCATTCAATAGGAACAGGTCAAATTTGGCATTCCAGCTGAGATAATTTGGAAAATGGCCACACAACGAGTCTGAGAAAAATGTATTTAGAGAACCTTCTGTTTCTCTTAGTACGGGTCACATTTGGGAAAATTTCTCATTACAAAACTAATTTGGTTTGTTCTGAACAAAACCCATGTTTCAGATTTTCCAGATTCTTCTCCATTTTCCCAAAATGTTCAATGAAAAATATTCACTTCTTATTCCAATGAATTTCTGAGTTGACACATTTAATGATGAGCTGGAGATCAAACCTTCAATCTGGAAAATACCTTTGGAGGCTAAAATGGTGAGTGATATTACAACCAATTTATTAATAAACCGTCATTGGTAAAATCATGCATAATCATCAATTTATTAAAAATAAAGGAGAATAAATAATATTTTTCCATAAGAGCATAAATAATTATAAAATAGAATTATATGATAAATGACGCGATGAATAATGATAGAAATAGGTGGAATGAGCATTTAAAAGTGATAATAATAATGACATATTAACGGCCCAACACACCCTCAAACTGAATATATTGCATGTCCTCATGCAAAAAAAACTGAATATATTGCATGCCCTCATGCAACCCAAAAACAAAGCCCATGTGTTAACAAAGCAATAAAAAAAAATTTGTTCATCCCAACTCATGAAATGGATAGAACAAATGAATTCTTCCTCAATTAATGAATATTCAATTTTAACAATCTTGATGAATGCGTAACAATTTTTACATTGACATTCAACTATATGTATATGAAGTTGCAGCCAAATATGATATAAGTAACAACAAAATTCATCAACCATTTTCTCAAAAACTACAAGCCAGCTTTTGCTGAAATTTAGCAAGTAGATTTCCACTATATTAATGCTTCTATGATCCAAAAATCAGATCTTTTTGATGCACGGATTATGAGATATATAAAAAAAAGGGTTGTAGGTGATAATGCATGATTTCTGAAATTTTATGAACTAAGTTAACTTGAAATTATCTGGGTTCGTGTACTTTAATGATACGTCTGTGTTTTTTAGAGATCACATGAGTTCATAGTTTTAAAAATATATGGAAATCAATTTCTACACTGTATAAAAATGAAATTGTATGCCTTAAATGAGAAAGAAAATAGAAAACATCCATCATGCGTAGCAATTCCTCCCCAGAACTGAAGAATTAGTATGCCCTCATACAATGCTAGAAAACAAATTGAGGTGATTGCTACCATCTGTTGAATTCTATGCTTGGTGTAAAACAACATGGAATAAGGGAGGTGTTGAGAATGAATACGAATATCAATGGATGATAAAGAATATTAATGACATGGCCATAAGAAAGAAATGAATGAAAACAACACTCCTCCAAACTGAAAGATGATATGTCGCTGAAAAAAATGGGAAGTGATTAAGATGTAGAATGAAGGATGATAAAGAATGCTCAAAATGGACTTTCAGGAAATTCTCCTAAATTCATAATAAATCAGAAAATTATGCTATTTTACCTCAAGTTTTACCTCCAAAAAGAAAAATGTGGAATGAGATATATGCATTGGCATTTGTTGAAGCTGATGTAGGTAGAGTTGATGTTGAAAGTGATGCAAAAGGTGGAATCCAGGAAAGCACATCATGTTTGAAAATTGTTCACGTTCGCGAGTTGCGCGAGCCTCTTCTGTTAGTTGCAATAGTGTGGTCATGCTGCGAATAGAGTCCCCCCCCCCATATTTGTTGTTCTCCCGTAAACAAATCATTATTTTTCATACAATGTTCTTGAATCAACAGTGTTAGTTTTTAACAGATAAGATGCATGCAAAATTTTCAATCAGAAAACTTTTGTATACATGTAATACTAATATTTTGTTAAATCAACAAGTTATGGCAGAGTGCAGTGATCATATCGCATGCTATCCCATAATGCATACATTCCCCCCTCCAATTGGAAAAAGGATTCCATGGCCATAAAGCCTATGAAAGGTGTTATGCTGACGGAAATGCAAGGGAATGAACAATACAATAGTAAATGAAGCATAGTACACATATCAATGATAGGACAGCAAGAGTTATGGTTATAATGAGAGCAGAGTGCGTAAATATAGTTATGAATAAGAGATAGGATGCTTTGGATTCATGATAAGTTATGCGAAAAAGGAAAAGGACATCAATATGCCAAAAATATGCTTTACTGACAGTATTCTAGCTGAAAATGATGCAATTGATCGGAAAACAATTTCTCATGCATAAAGGTTCAAAACAGGGAAAAAATTAAGGAAATAACTTCTCCTATAAAAAGAGAAAATAAGAAAAGGGTATTATAGTAATAATTGACAATAAGATATAACTTCAATATCATAAGTAGAGCCTCTACTGCCAGCAGGCCTCCATAGCCTTGGTAGTGTTGATTTTTAACCCATATGAGCCAGGATCTTCAATTTATAACTGGAGAGATCCAGTTTTGTTCTATGGAAGAGATCAGTGTGCTGGTGTGGTAACTAAATAACCACACTGCCATTCATTGGGATGTAGCAAAAGTGATCAGGTCGAATCATGATGAGGCCTCTTGTTCCAAGGATAATTTGGCTATCTAATGGATCATAACCCTGGTGTGGTGGCCATAATGGGAATGTCATTTTGTCATAACCTTATGAACATTGTAGGTTGGCTCGTAATGAGACCCCCTATCCTCCATCTCCGAACAAAGTTTTGCTGTTATTACACATTTTTATGATAAAAAGAGGGAGGCTCAATACTCCTTAAGAGCATTGATGGTTAAGAAGTTGAACATGTCAATAGAAAAAGATATACTCATAATCTCATTTATTACAGACAGAGAATATTATAACCAGGAAGGGTGGAACCAGCATGGTATTAGGATGATCAATCGGTATCATGTACAGCAAAAAACAATGCAGTAAAGCAGTATATAAATAATTGTGTCCCTATTGAAAACAATCTATCATCAAGGAGATGTCCTATTAAATATTATAACGTGAATGATATTAACTCACTTCAATAGAATCCATAATTCTTGTCCTCATAAAAGTAATGTACTTCATGCCATGAAAGAGAATCAGTAAAATGTGGTTGAGATGAATTAAGAATAATCCCACAAAAGGAAGGAAGGGTTGTTCTCGAAAATACACCCAAAGTGTTGCTCCTTTAAAGGAACAAGAAAAACACTCAAAAAAGTGTTGTTCATTGTGGGGAACAACAAAGGAAATGAACGCCAACAGCAAAAATACACTTGAAAAGGTGTTGTTCCCTGTAGGGAACAACAAAAAAATGTGCTCAAAAAAAGTGTTGTTCCTTAAAAAGAACAGTAAAAGAATGCATGCGAAAAAGTGTTGTTCTTTAAAAGGAACGACAAAAAATACACCCCAAAAAAGTTGTTCCTTTGAAAGGAGCAGCAAAAATGAGACAATGTTGTTTCTTTGGAAAGAAATAGAAAAAATGTGGAAATGCTATTCCTTTGGAAAGGAACAACAAAATACGGAAGTGTTGTTCCTTTGGAAAGGAAGAGAAAAATGTGGAAGTGTTTCTCATTTGAAAAAGAATAGCAAAATGCGGAAGTGTTGTTTCTTTGAAATGAATAGTAAAAATGCACAATCATAAAAATGCAAGCACACAAAATATGAATTAGTTGTTCATTGCATTGATGTTGGGAATGGGTTACAATTTGAAGGAAGCAACACCTAAAATACAAAATATAAGAGAAATCACAAAAGAAACAACATTTTATTTAAAAATAGTATGTAAATAAATAAATTAAGTTACAACAACTATGATGTTATTAAAAAAATGATCTCTTTGAAAAATATTTTGGCAGTAGTGACAAGACATGAATCTTCAAATGGAAATCAATTCTTCATTTCTTCTATTATGAATCCATTCGATAATGAATTGGATGAAATTCCCTTGTTTCATTAAAATTTCTTTCAAGAATCGTTCGTCCATAAATTAACATTCTTTATTCTCCTAGGACCTGCAAAAACGAGTGTCTACCTGCAATAAAACATTAAATCATGGAGAAAGAGAGATGATAGGGCTCCCCTAATCCAAGAATTATGCAAAAAAATAAGAATTAGTTACTTTGTATAACAAATCCATAGAGAAAATAACAAAGTAAAATTTATTTGTCACTTGCGGGAGAGGAGTGGCCAATCATGCTAACCTGTGGTGTTTTAATCACAACTTCTTTGTTTTTCATCCAAACTGAGTGATTACAAAACCAAATGGGAGCTAATTCAAAGCTATATCTCCAATAGAAATGGTTTTAAAAATTCAATAATATGATATGTCAATTTTACTTAGAACAACCTGCATAACAGAGTCATTTTCGATTACTCCACTTAGAACAACAGTGGATATTTTAAGCATAGATTATTTGTTTGATGTCAGATTCAAAAGATTTAAACTAAAAATTAAATTAGATTTATTTATTTATCTCCAATAGAAACATTTTTTGAAGACAAGAAGAATTGATAGGTCAAATACTCTAAGGAACAACCGGAAAGACAAAGTTTTAAGAGTGTTGATTTACGATAGATAGTCAATATTTTGATCATAACTTCCTCATACGATATCGAAAATGAGTGATTCGATTTTCCTTCTAAAATAGATTCATAGGGGAATCTAACGTAGAAATATGTTTTAAAAATATGGTCATTTAGGCCTCCAAAAACCAATTGTCCCAACTTTGTTCCTACGCTGCCCGCTAGACACCCTGTCAATATTTTGGTTCTAACTTTTTCGTTTCAAATACAAATTGAGTGATTCAATTTGGGTTGGAAAGTAGACTTCAATATATACCTAGGATAGAAACAGTTTTTAAAAATATTCCCTTTTGGTCCCTCAAAACATGACTGTCACAACTGCATTCTCAGAAATTCCATCAAGCTCACCAGCCAAAAAATATGATATTCAAGCATTTTTTCCAAATTGGTGATAAAAATGAATATGAGTATTTGTAGAATTATTATTTCCATTATAATTCATCTATATACAGAAATTAATTAAAAAAAATTATCACTGATGTTGATTTCCACAGCGTGTTGCAACAAAAAAAACAACTAGTTTTACATAAAAAACAAAATTCATTTATTTATGTCCTTATTTATTTTATTTTTTACACTAACCTACTTTGATTTAAAAAATGAATATGATTATGTATAAGAGTACTTCCAGTGGAGCCATTTTCGAGATACGGCTTCAAGTATGCATATACCCAAATTTGAAAATTTCATGTTAATAAATATTAGGGTATGAGAAGCCAACTTCCCTTGAAAAGATGGTGTCAAAAATTGTTGAAGTATGGAGGAACGCTGCAAACAAATGATGGAGTGAAACCAATCTTCAATATATCCTTTACTTTCTTGATTTCCCAGATCCATCATATCATGAATTTCTTGGGCTTTTAAAATGGCTTATTGATGCAGACTAGAAGAAACTTCATTTTCTTCCATAACTTCTACAATTTTTGAATTTGAAACATTTTGAATCTCATTGTAAGTTTTCTCCAATGGCACATGTGAGATAGAATGGGTGGGAAGGTTGGGTAAATTTTTCAGTTCAACATTGTAAGCATGTTATATTGGTTTATTATGGTGAGGGTGTGGAATGAGTTGAGCAGGAAATTGTGTACGAAATGGAGCATTTTGATGATGTAGATGATTGGGTTGAGTGGATGATTTTGATATGCAAGCAAGATGTTGTGGAAGAACTATTGAAGAATATGGAGAATGTGTTTGTTCTATAAGATGAGGGAGAGTAATCATGCAATCATAAGGTGAACCATGCCAAACTTGTAGACAAGATTGGTGGTGGTTATATTGAGATTGACATGGTTTCCCTAACGCATTAGTATTCCATAATGGATTATGCAAGTAAGAGAATGGAGAGGAAGTGTTTTGAACCATACCTGTAGACCATAATTTCCATTGTTTTGACCTTGTTGCAGCTTCCTCATCTCTTTGATATGCTACTTCCATCCTAGATAAGGAAGAGTGAGTATCTATGAGATGCTCCTTTTTGCAATGACGAAAAAACACTTCTGCAATTTCTTGCTTTTTCTGAACCTGCAAAACATCCAATTTTGAGTTTAGAGAGCTAATAAAATCCACTTTAAAATTTTCAAATAAAACATTGATTTTAGCTCTTATGTCTCATGTTTTTGTAGCAGATTTGGAAAAGAAAGAACAAACGTCTCTAGAATTTTTACCAGCCTTGGAGATTCCTCTTGAATACCTTATGCACAATTCGCAAACATCATCATATTATAACTAAAAAACATCACCATTTCCTATCAGATTTAAGAGTTCTACAAGTTCATCTTTGATTCCTTTGAGTATGAGTGTTTTTAAGATCTCTTTTTCCAAATATTTATGCTTTGAGTTTTGAAGGTTATATTGAAATCGCTCTACATAGTCCTCCAAGCTTTCATCCTCGCCTTATATCATATCGAAAATATCTTCATTGGATTTGCAGTAGTCTTGGTACTTCTTCAAGAATATGTTCTTCATGTCCTCCCATGTTTGGATACAGTTCCCACCTAGGCTCATGAACCATCAAAGAGCTGCTCCTTTTAGAGTAAGAGGAAACACTTTCAACCTTTGATCATTAGTACAATAATCATATCGTCTACAAAGTATTTCGAATTCAAATAAGAATGTATCTGGATCTTCATTTGTCAAGCCATGAAAATTTGGTAGAAAATATGGGGGAATTATGTGCATTTGTGTCACTCCTCCTAGATCTTTGATAGGGAATTCAAAAGTAGAAATGTGAGCCATTTCTTACCATAATATAAGACGTTCTTCATGTGTTTATTTGAGGCTCCTTCAAATGTTCCTGCCAATTGGTTAGTGAAATGTGTGGTGCTTACATCACCACTTAAGTGAAATCATGAGATTTGTTTTTCAAAATTTCTAGTTTTTTTTTTAGTCATTCACGCAGAAATTCAAACATTTATTTCTACCCTAAGTTCTTTAACAATCCTGCTAGAAAGCAGCCAAGGGAGCATGGCTTTTACATGCTTCATACACAGGTTCTTACCTTCCATTTTTAATACCCAATTCTTTCATAATAGGCACTCATCTAATGCACACTACTCTTTAGAAATGGCTACACTCTCCCCGGAAACAGTGCCAAAATGTTGAGTGATAAAAGGAGTATTTTTAACTCCTAATTATCTTCACATTAATTGTCAACCCAGGAATGAATTTTTTATTTTAAGAGTGTACTCAGTCTGAGGCGGATATTTACTCAAGAGTAATGTTTTGCAGTATAGTGCTTAAAATGCAAAAGTAAATGAATGTTGGAAACAAAATCTAATTGGAACAACAATAAACTCAAATTTTCTGAACTAAATCATTCACTCAAAAAATCATCAGTCGAGGACTCAGTAATGATAACTCTCTCCCCTGTAAACTGATGCAAATGAAAATTAATCATAGGCAAGATCTCCAATCTGAGAACTTAGACAGTGGTAGTCAGTGTCCTTTACAGTTGTTGATCCTTCAATCCACACCAAAGCAAATAACTGGAAATGGCAATTCAATTGGAAATGCTTACTAAAACACACTTGCTACAATATCAATTAAAATATGAAATCAAATCCTTGCAAAAAAGAACAACAACTAAGTCTATTGAAAAAATAAACAGCAAAGCTTAACTTACAAAAATGAAATATTAATGGAAAGGAATAGTAATGCTAAATTACTAGAATTAAACAACAATCTTAAATAGAACTGAATAGCAAAGCTAATTAATTAGAAATACACAACAACTATAAATGTAACTAAATCAGCAATTTGTAATGAAGGACAAAATCTGAAGTGAATAGTGGAGCTTTAATGAATAGCATAACAATTTAATTGTAATGAATAATAATCTTGTTATGATGGAAGTGAACAACAACACGATTCAATTACAGCATAGAAAACATAGCAATTCATTAAGTCTGGCAATATGAAATAGTAAAGAGATGTGATTACAATAAATAGAAATGGAACCAAACCATTACATGGTAGAAATCGTAAATATATAATACAGAGTAGAAACTTAATCCACTAGAGATCGAGCCCTTAGCTGCCAGCGAATGCTGCTGGGCTACTTCAAATAAGGCGAATGAACAACAACCCTTTTACTTATTAATCATCAAACTATGAATCATTACACTAGCAAAAGCCTTGAGAATTAAAATTGTAATGCAACAATCCCCCTTTCCTCCTATCCTATCCTATCCCATCATGAATCATGAATCCTAAATTCGGAATCCCCTTCTCTGATCTCTGTCTTCATTTAAATAGAGAGAGAGCAGAGAGCAGTTACAACAGAGATGATTACAACATGATTTCTATTAAAAAATTTGATTGTTCTCAACAAATTGATAAGAAAGATCATATCTGAAATATCCTTCCATCAATCATTCAACCGGAACAGGTCGAATTTGGCATTGTAGCAGAGATAATTTGGAAAATGGCCACACAGTGAATCTGAGAAAAACGTCTTCAAAGAACCTTCCATTTCTCTTAGTACGGGTCGAATTTGGAAAAATTGCTCATTGTAAAACTAATTTGGTCAGTTCTGAACAAAACTCATGTTTCATATTTTCCATATTCTTCTCCATTTGCCCAAAACGTCTAATGCAAAATCGTCACTTCTTATTCCAGCGAATTTCTGAGTTGACACATTTAATGATGAGCTAGAGATCAAATGTTCAACCTGGAAAATATCTTTGGAGGCTAAAATGGTGAGTGATGTTACAACCAATTTATTAATAAACCATCATTGGTAAAATTATGCATAATCATCAATTTATTAAGAATAAAGGAGAATAAATAATACTTTTCCATAAGAGCATAAATAATTATAAAATAGAATTATATGATAAATTATGATAAATGACGTGATGAAGAATGGTAGAAATAGGTGGAATAAGCATTCAAAAATGATAATAACAATGACATATTAACAGCCCAACAGTTGATTCTCCATTGAGAACCAAACCAATTGGCTGCAAGTGGATCTACAAGAACAAGTATAAAGCTAATGGCTCACTTAACAAGCACAAAGCTAGACTTGTGGAAAAAGGTTTGCACACAAGGAAGGGGTCGACTATGAGGAGACCTTTTTCCCCATAGCAAAATGGGCTACCATCCAGACACTCTTTGCCCTAATAGTTCAGAATGGTTGGAAAGTCCATCAAATGGATGTAAAAATGGATTTCTTGAATGGATATTTAAAAGAGAATGTTTCTATGTCCCAGCTTGAAGGATTTGCCATGAAAGGACATGAACATAAAGTGTGCAAACTTGTGAAATCCTTATATGGCCTCAAACAAGCACCGTGAGCCTAGTATGAAAAACTAACTGAGCATTTTTTGAAACTCAATTTCAAACATTATGATCTTGATGATGCAACTTTGTTTGTCAAGAAATTTGGCAAAGTAGTTGTATATCTTGTGGTATATGTAGATGATATTTTGATGACAGGGAACAATGAGAGCTACACTCCATCCATAAAGAAGGAATTGAGGAAAGGTTTTGAAATGAATGATTTGGGCTATGTTCATTACTATCTTGGTATTGAAGTAACTCAACATCCAAAGTCCATATTCCTTTCTCAAAAGAAGTACATTGGAGATATGTTGAACAGGTTTGGCATGGCTGAATGCAATCCTCTGACTACTCTAATGGAACAAAACTTAAAGCTCACATCCATTGAAGGAAAAGAATTTGAGGATTCAACAAAGTATAGACAGCTTGTAGGAAGTCTCAACTACCTGACTACTACTAGACCAAACATTTCGTTTGATATTGTAATCCTCTCCAAGTTTATGCAAAAGCCTTGTGAGGGACATTGGTCTGTTGCAAAAAGAGTTCTAAAGTACTTGAAGGGAACTCAAGACTTTGGACTCGAGTATACACAAGTGGGTGACTTCAGCTTAATTGGATACTCACATTCAGACTTCGATGGAGATAAAGAAACTTGGATATCTACTTCGGGTTATGTTATGAGTCTTGGATTAGGAGCTGTCTCCTGAATATCACGCAAACAATAAATTCCAACAGATTCCACAACAGAGGAAGAATATGTGACAGCAATTGAGGCAACAGAAGAAATTGTGTGGCTCAGGAAAATTCTAGAAGATTTGCAGGTAAAACAAGTACATTCGACTCCACTCATGATTGGTAATACCTCAGCAATAAAGTTGGCCAAGAACCCAAAGTTCCATGATCAAACAAAGCACATCAATACAAAATATCATCTGATTTGACATCATGTTGAGGCCAAAACAATCCATCTTCACCATTATTCCACTAATGAGCAGATCAGAGACATCTTCACTAAAGTGCTTGGAAGAGAAAATCTTTAAAGATTCAGAACGATGCTTGGACTCACCAACATCCCTTCATATTAAGGGGGGAATGTTGACACCTAATCATAGGGATTGGGTGAACAACTGTAAATAGTGTAAATAAATAATAGAGAAAATGGAGAGTCATCGGGAGATGAGACTCAATAGTCACTTCCTCATGTATATAATAATGAACAACCTAAATTGAATATAGTATCTCATTTTGAGGAGTTTTCTCCTGGCCTGATAGCATGTCTTGCACTGTCAAGTACATAAGCTTCATTGGTTTTTTAGCAGCTTGCCAGCCTATGCATGATAGTATGCTTCCCTCCCCTCATAGGTTTCCATCCCAGACTGGGGCCAACTGCTGGCTGAGTATCTCCATCAAAAAATTGTGCAATTCCAAAGGGGAACCAACCTTCCCTCCAAAAATTGCGCAAATTTGTTGGGAAGCTTGCTGGGCCAAAAAATTGCACAATACAGATAAACAACCTTCCTTAGGAAAATTGCATAATATGACCTAGCACTTCAACTCAACCCAGAAATTGCGCAATTCTGGGCAGCAGTCAATCAATCCTCTACTGGGATAGGGTCCCCTAGGGTCAATTTTGGGGCAAGAGGCCAAGTTTTGGGGAAAAAGCCCAAGTTTTGTTGTAAAGAATGTAAATTCTCCGCAAGATGTGATCGCGGAGCACGTAGATAGTAAAGTGTTATAAATGGTTTTACCCTTCTTTTATGTAAAGTTATGTCGGCTTGTATAGACCTACCAATGGTCTGCGAACCATGGGATTGTATAAAAAGGAGAGTTTTAGCGAGTGTAAGGAAAAGTAGATATCAATGAAGATGAATGTAATGGGTCAGTATAAGAAAGAGTGAAGAATTCTTAGAGTAGAAGAGAGGCTATGCAGCGGTGTGCACAAAGGCTTGGAGTAGAGTGCGTGGACCCCTGCAACTAAGTGTGCAGACCCATACATCTGAGTGCACAGACCCTTGCATCTGAGTGCGCAGGGAAGTATTGATTCTGTAAGAAGAACTGAAGTATGAATAAAGAGATTATCCCAGAAATTATTATGTTTATCTATTTCCTTTTGTTATGAATGAATGTGCTATTATGTTATGATGAATGATGGGTTTATGAATTAATATTGTATTGATGCACAATTTTACATGATTTACATTAATATATGAATGCAAGTAATCATAACAGTTTACGCGAAGCATATCTTGTTGCATGCTAAAGTTATCAAAAACTTAAGCCAATCTGGGTAAATGCGGAATTAGGAGTAATCACAGTGGTGCATAAGTGGTTGATTCACTTGTTTAGGGTCCGTGAAAGATAGTCATGAACATTTGTGGAGGTATAGAATATAATTAAGGGAAGTTATATCGATAAGCCCTTGGGGCTTATCGATCTTCGTGAAGGTAGGTTTAGGGCATAAAACGACATCATGCTCATCTCTGGGTGTGAAAACTTGGCTCCAACATCCCCCCATACTACTTCAGGTGAGACTTCAATCTATGATCTGTGGGTTGATGCCGAAAGGGCCAGTAGTGTAGGGATTTGTTTGGAAAACATAACTCTGAATGTGGTTCATGACCTACTAATACAAAAAATGGTTCTATTGCCACGACTGGGATTTGCATAAAGAGATGTATGATGTCTCATCACCGAAATCCAACAAAGAAATAAATTGAGGAGTGGTTGGATAGAAGATCCAAGAATTGATGGTGCAAGAAAATAGGAATCCATGATTGACGAAAGAATAGTGGTTTGACAGGTATATGTACATAGAGTTATACGAAATTTTCTTTTGTTCCTTCCCGATCGAGCTATATGAGTGGATCACTAAACTGGTAGACGACCAGGCAAGGTGGAGGCTTGACAGTCTAATAGTGCGGACCCCGGAGTTAGTGGGAAGATTGGAAGTCTCTGAAGATAACATCGTGTGCACTGTCAATCACTGGCTTGATCGTGTCATAGGAGGAATTGTGATAGAATTCACAGTCGATACCTTGGTCAGCGATAGTGAAGCAGAGCGATGCTTCTTCAAGGGACCGCGAGGTAAGTACTTAAGATCATTGAATACTTGGATTAAAATTATTTTGTGTGAAAAGTGGGTTATGCAATTATGTTAATGTTTGGAGCTATGCGAAGTGGAAAATTATTCAAGGATAGGGGGAGAACAAGCTGAATATAGCCCAGTGATTGAGCCTCCTTTCAGTGATGACAAAAGAGCAGCACAGGCTTCACTGTAGAGCGTTATCCAGCTAATAAGGCAAGGGTTCCTGCAAATACCCCATCCACCCACACCACCTCCATATTCACCTCCACAGCTTACACCTTCACCCACACCACCACCACCTCTACCACCGTTCAATATGGTGAATGCAGTGAAGTTGCCCGTTTTCAAGGGCTTGGGAAATGAGTACTCGGACCAGTTTTGGTTTTTTGTGAAGGTCGTATGGACAACCCAAAATATCATAGACGATCAGATGAAGAAAGCAATGTTGGTTACTGCTTTACAGAATCATGCACTAACATGGTATACTAAGTACAACACTGATAACCCGACGACTACGTTGACAGAGATTCAAACTGCATTGAATAAGGAATTCAGTAGGACCAAGTTTCAAGTGCAATCAATCATTGGATTCAAGGAAATCATGATGAATCCTGGAGAGACAACCTGGGAGCTGGATCAAATATTTAAATGCAAGATCCATGAAGCTAACATGAATCTTACAGATGGAAAACACAGCGAATGGTTTGTAGCTTCACTCTTACCTCACCTAAGGGTTGCTTTATCACAACAAAAGATTGGGACCCAGGCGGAATCCTTGGAAATTACGGTGAGATTGCATGAGACACCAATTCAATATGCTTTTTTTGGAGTTCAACAGATTCACGTGGAGTTGTAGAATCTTTGCCTAGAGTTCCAATGTCTGAAGAAAGATAGAGCGTCTCGGCCAGAGGTGCGCAAAGAAGTTTGGTGTCTGAAATATAAGAGTCAGGGGCATGATAAAGATCATTCCCCTGTCTTCATGAATTATGTGGCAGGAGGAGGGTCGATGCCTCTGAGGCCGAAAGCCTAAGAAGGGCCAAGTACAGGGCCCAAGCTGTGGTGTGCTATCTATTAGGTAGCTGAAAAACATGTAACATACAATTGTCAATTGCTGCAAAAATTTGTACAGACACCACAACAACTCTTTTGCAACTTCTGCAAATTGGTGGGCCACGATGAGCGTAATTGCCATAGCTATGAGTTGATGATGGAAATAACACCCACGTATCGAATGCAGATAGAGATTGGGACTCCAGATCAAGGTGATGGGGGAGCACGCGGTGGATATCAAGGTCACAGACGAGGCCGAGGAGCAGGAGGACTTGCGAGAGGTCGGGGGCAAGTTATTTGCTACAATTGTGGAGTACTATGACACTATGAACAAGAGTGTATGAACCCAACGCACCTGTTGTGCTGATACTGTACTCAGTTTGACCACGCGACAAAAGACTACCCTGTATTAATAGCTAAGATACGGGAAAAGGGGACGCAACCTCAATAGCCTACCCAGAACCTGCAGATGATGAGGGTTGAACCCCGCGAAGAAGATCCTAATGTGAACATAGTGTTGCAGAGTGGAATGGCGATTGACAAGGATAAAGAAAAGCAGCCTAAAGAAAGTGTGTTGGTCTGCAAGGCTTCAAGAAAGGAGGTTGGATTCGATTTAGAGTTCATGAAAGAAACATTCATGGAAGTGAAGAAAATCTTTGTTGAGGCCTCTACCTCAGGAAATCAGGATAAGCTATCCGAAGAAATGGACCCCTCCATGCTTACCATTTTCTTGGAGACATGTATGAAGATTCTTTGCGATAGCAAGGCCCTGAAAGGGTTACAGGAATTAATAAATAAGTGTATTGTAAAAGAAATTACTCTTGAAGGGCCACGCATAGTCATAAAAATTGGTAAGAATAAGGCAAGCACTGGGTGTGAGATGAGACCCTCTATGCAAATAGGGGAGTATGAAATGGATCAAGTTATTATGGATTTGGGGTCAGATGTGGATGTATTTTCTAAACAGATATGGGAATGAATGGGGAGACATGCACTGAAGTGGTCTCCGATTCAATTGAGGATGGAAAACCAGCATAAGATTATCCCCATGGGAAGATTGCAGGGAGTTACAGTAGATATTGAAGGTGCGAATGCATTGGATGATTTCAAAGTGATAGAGATTGTCGATGACAACAATTCATGCCCTGTGCTCCTTGGGATTGACTGGGCTATTGACATGAATGGGTGATATATTTAAAGAAGTAGACAATGTCATTTGAGAGGAAATCGCTCCGCATAGTAGTACCTGTAGACCCTGCAAAAGGACCATGTTATACTAAGTTGGTCCACAATTACAAAAGTGATGATTATTTGGACCATATCTACAAAATAATAGCGCCAGATCAAGATTGGCTAAATCCAACAACAGATGGATGCATTGCATGGGACCGCGAAAGTTCCTATACAACAAATGCATATCAGGAGTTGGAACACTGGCAGAATAGGTTGCATGAAGTATCTACGTTGTGTTGTAACATGATGACTAAATCATTGCATTGTGTTTCGTTGGAGGTAAGGATTTTACCTTATTGTGATGGTCTAACTGACATAGATAAATTTCTAGATGTATTTCAAAGGGAAGTACCAGAGAATCATCGCTTCCAAGCCTTGGATTTGGTGATGCATGCTACACCTGCAAGGTGGTGGGATACACATAAATATAGTTTTGATGGATGGCGTGAATATAGAAGAATGATAAGGTTGTTGTTTGGTCACCCAAAAGTGTGACTGATAGAGAAATATGATGGGAGGAGTGATCCGCACGATCATTTAGCAAAATGGACTGACGCTTATGGAGCAGAGTGATGGGCCTCTAAATTAGACATAAATTAAGGCACATGCCTCTAAATTAAAACATAAATTAAGGCCTATGACCATCGTTCAGCACATTAATCCTCTCTTTCCACATTAGATAATTTATTTTTAACTTTAATATATTCATTAGGAAGGTTTATGAATAATTGGATATTTGTGCCTAATATTATTTATTTTTGTCGAATATTATGAGAATATTGGGCAAATTATGAAGATTCGGAGGAGGAGATAATTTAAGGACTTGTTCCCTACTATAGGAGAATCAATAATAAATAATAAATCAACAAGATATTATGGAATTATCGCATAAAATGTGGAACTCCAAAGATTGAGAGAATCTAGGAATGTGTTCCACTAATCAAGGGACCAGATCCATTAATCAATGGATTTTGGTGGGGAAAAATTCCTCCATTCATGGGGAATGATTCCTAGTAATTTTTTATAAGTACCAAGCTGAATTTGCCTCTAGATATAGATTTTCATTAGTGTTCTTGTGGAGAGAACTCATATTTTTGCAACTCCATTGTATTTTCTTGCAGGGAGGTAGCTGTTTAGATGAAAATAATGAATATTGGTGCCATGTTCAGCTTCTGAATATTATTCTTCTCCATAGGTCTCTGAGTTTCCTTGGGCTTGGCCATCCTAGGAACCCTAGAGCCCTTTTGTATCATTTTCTTTCATTCTTTTCACTGCTTATTCACATGCATCTCTTCTTCTTATTTCTTTTTATTTCTGCATTTAGTATTAATGATTTCTTGTTGTAGGATTGTGTTAAATGGTTGATGTAAGTTCTTTTGTAGGATCAAAAGCATTATTTCATACTTTTAAACTATTTTGAAGTTCATAGTAATCACTGAGCTGCTTGGATTAGTCTTCTTATTCCCAAATCTAGATTGTTGGACCTCCTTTTTAGCAAAGGCTTTTTAGTAAAGAACAATAAATTTCTGCTATTTTTTAGAGCATGCTAACGAGTTTCAATCAATTTGATTCCACTTGCATTAGATCACAAAAACATTCTAGTTCATAAAAAAATTTACCACACTGCATTTGCACTTGATTAGGTTAGGTATTTTTTAGATTTACTAGCTCACTAGTTCTCGGATTTCTAGATTTTCGACTAATAATGTTTTTCTATTTTTTTAGCATAGATTAACAGAGGTCTTTTTGAGTGATTTCACTTGGAATGCGGACCTAAGACATCCTAGTTAATAAAAAAAATTGTTCCATATAATTTGGATTTGATTTTCTTGGACATTCGATGAATTATAGTAAATCTATACATCCTGTAGGAAATCACTGTAGCATCCTGTAGGAAATCCTCTTTTGAGCCTGAATTGAGAAAAATCATCATTAAAGTTGGGATTAGGCCTCTACTTGATCTCCATTCCGTCAAGACCATTTTAACCCTATTCCTCCACACTTAGGTCAACATTTTTCTTGTTTTCAAGGGTAGGATTTGATTTCCATTTCTTCTATCCTTAGTCTTACATTAGATCTCATCAATGTTTTATATCATTCTACAAAGTTTTCCTCATGCATGAAGTAGACAACTAGCTTATGAAATTTTGTTTCCTTTAGATAATTGAAATTCTTCTTGTTTGATAATTTTTTGGTAAATATCAATATTTGATGCAGTGCAGGTGTTTCAGGAGTATAGTGAGATTTCAAGTCAGCAACCTCATCCCAACTTCATCCACCTAGGTCCTCACTTTTTTTCATTAAACCCTTACCAATTTTGTCATTTCGCAAGGAAACTTCTCCAAACTCTTTGAGAAAATCCATCCATCTCCCAACTTTGGTTTTGAGCTATGAAGTTGTCCTAGGCACTCCCTTGCCTCATTGCATCCACCAACCACCTTCCCTAAGATTTCCATCATCTTCAACATCCATCCTTTTTTCTCTCGACTGTATCGTGTAGGTTTTCAGGAGATCCTACAAGTTTTCAAGACATCCTGTAGGAAACCTTGTTTTGATGCCGAATTGAGGAAAAAGCCTCTAGGAAGCTAGCAAAGGGTTCCTACTTGTCTCCCAAGTCCTCTTAGCAATTAGATAGAAAATGGTGTGTTTTAGCATTTAATTTCAGTCTCTTTCCTTGTACTTTCTTTCTTTCCATAGGTTAAGGTACCATTTCAAACATTTCATTTTCTGCAAGTAGTTTAGGATTTGACTTTAGTACATGCACTCCATTACATCATAATAGCAAAGGAATGGCACATTGTATGCTGCACATATAGTTTTGATACCTCTTAAGTTTGTACGAACCCCGGGTTGATAATTAAAGTCGGTAGCCTTGGGAGTTGCAGCATTCTTGTTGTAATACCGAGGCTCATCACTTTTTGGTGCCATTGCTGGGGAGGTGTCAAAGTATGCATTGTTTTCTTCCCTAGTTGATTCATTTCTTTTAACATTTAAAAAAAAATTGCATTAGGTATATTTCATTTCAAAAATAGGAAATTGCATTGCATTAGTGTTTTCATTCAATCATAAAAATAAAAAAATCTCCAACGCCAACCCACCCCCCTTTTGATCACATGGTGCAGTAAGATCCACATCACCATTCACTTTTGCAGGTAGAAGAAGAAGATGACAAATAATGTAGAAGAAATGGATGGAGATGATGACAATGAGGAATATCCTCTTGGATTTCCCATTCAAGATACTGATGGCAGTGTGCACATAAAGAACATCCCTCCATCTTTTCTTCCAAAATTTCATTGTCTAAGGTTAGAGAATCTAGAAACCTTTCTCTTTGAATTTGAAATTGTTTGTAGATCTTATGGTTACTTATTGTTACACTAAAATTTGTCACCATGACTATTTGCAGTTAGTATGGCTCCATCAACTGTCATACTATCCTCCTTGGCAATTCTCATACCTCTGCTCTCCATGTCAAACTTCGAGAAAGAGAGAAAGTCTTTAAAAATCTGTTTTATCTCTGGGTATGCAGTTTCTCTCAACCTTACCTGCGTGTACGCAACCCAAGTTCACAATACCTGTGTACTTGTACGCTCTGTATGTAAAAGGGTGGGTGCGTACTCCTGTAAAGGTCAAAAGGCGCGAGTTTCATCTTTAAAAAGTTACTTGTGGTCATTTCTAGGGAATTCTAGAAGCTTGTTTGACGTGTATTGAGCGCCTCCAGATGTTTCATGTATCCCTATGAAAGAGGAACTTATCCCATCAAGAGGGGAGCTACCCCATCCAAAGAGGGGCTTATCCCATTGATGGTGGACCTGATTAACTTCCTCTATAACATTATAAATACAGGCATTGGGCCAGAAGGAGGGAGGTTGAAAGTTTAATATTACAAAGGGTAGATGCTGCTGGAATTAGGACTTCCTTGTAGAAGCTTATGAGGAGAGATTCCCATCCTTTCTTGTTTCATTTGGAAGTGGGTGAGCTTATCAAAGTAAAGGAAAACTCTTGCTGGACCCTGGAAGGGACCTATACAACACCAAGGCTCAGGTTGTAATGGTTTCTTTTGTTTCCTATTAATACAAATAAGTCCATTCTTCTCAACAATTTGTTATTGATGAGTTGTTTCATATACTCCTTGGTCTATATGCTGAATATGTTTTATTTTATGAGATATTCAAGTGCTATTTAATCGTTTGATTGTTAGTGAATGCAGGTTTCGAAGAGAAGGAGGAGCTCATCCGGATCGACGAGGCTGGACTACTACAACAACGTTGGACTACAGGTAGGATCTAAACACTTAATTTCTTATATGGTAAATGCATATTTAGATAAAGATTGTTCTTAATTGTCTTGTTTGTCACTAGAAAGCCTTAAGCTTCTAGGGAGGTTGGTTTTGTCTGCAAGATTAACTCTTTCCGCATGACAGGTTGATAGGTTCCTTCATGATTTTCTTAGGGTCAAGTCAATGAAGTTTCCATGTTTTTTATCTCTTTCCCATTTTCCTCCTTCATTAGGATTAGAAATCCCCCAAATAGGTCGAACTTGAGATGTTTCCTTGCTTTTCTTGAGTAGATTTAGGAGCAAATATCTAGATATTTATGAGTCAATTCACTCCTTTGACCCTTAGAAATTCATTAGGATCCACTAACGTCGTTCCCGAACTAGAAACTAGAGTTAGTGGGGTCACTAACGCACCCTTAGGCTTACAGAGAAGCTTTATAAAGAAAGTTGTCAGTGCATAGCCAACGTTATTATGGAAGCAAGGCATGTGATCTTGGTTTTTTCTTTAGCTATCATGTCTTTCCCCTCTGAGATGATGAGGGGGTCAATTTTTTGTATAACACATGTCCCACAAATTTGACCAAAAAATTCCCAACAAATAAAGAATCTCGATCACTTACAATGGAAGTAGCAAGACCAAAATGGACCTCAATATTTTGAAAGAAAAGATGAGTTGTTTGTTCAACTGTAATTTTCTTTTTACATGGTGTTAAATACACATTTTTCTGAACCTGTCTACAACTACATACAAGTAATCATGACCTTTCCTTGACAATGGAAGACCTCTTGCAAAATCCATTGAGATACTCTCCCATGGACGTGAAGGTACATGAAGTGGAGTGTACAATCCTAGTTTCCTATTGCTAGGCTTACTTGTTGCACGCAAAGAACATCCTCTAATGAAACGAGATACATTATCAAACATGTGTGGCCAATAAAAATACCTTTGGAGATTCTCTACTATCTTACCTACACCAAAGTGTCCAAAAATCAATGAAGTGTGTGCCTCCCTTATGATACTGTTTCTTTCTCCCCGTGGAATACATAACTTGCCCAAGTGATACAACAAACTATTATGTACATGGTAATCTAACTCTTCAATTTGGTTTCCTTGCCTCAAGCTTGCATACACATCTTGAAAGTCATTATCATATGCATATTGCTCAATGTAACTTTCATGTAAAACATAATTGTGCTTGAGTATAGTAGATGAATTTACAATAGGCCTAGAAAGCATATCAACTACCTTATTGTAGATTCCATTTTTGTACTTGATAACCAAATGAAATTGTTGTAGAAAACCCATCCATCTAAAATGTCGTGAATGCTACAACTTTGAATGTGATTGTAAGTACTACAATGGTTTATGGTCGGTATGGATAATGGTATCCTTCCCCATCAAGTAGTGTTTCCATTTTTTGACCCTTTGTACTAATGCGCAAAGTTCTTTATCATAAGTGGGATAGTTAGTCACAACTCCATTAAAAATTTCAAAATGAAATGAAATGGGCTTACCATGCTACATAATAACTGCTCCCATGGCATAATCAAAACATCAGTTTGAATCTCAAATGGATGTCTAAGATCCCGAGGAGGCAATATCAGTGCTGAACTGATATTTTTCTTTAAAGCATCAAATTATTTTTATTGTACATCTCCCCATTGGAAGACCTTCTTGACACTAGTCAATGCATGTAGTGGTGCTGCAATGGAAGAAACATTAGCAATAAATTTCCTCCAATACTGTGTTGCCCCTAGAAAGCTTCTTACTTATGTAACTGTATTGGGCTTGGGCCAATTTAGAATGACCTCAACCTTAGAGGGGTTTATCTTCATCTCACATCCTCCAACAATGTGTCCCAAATACACTAAAGAAGTCTTGCCAAATTCACACTTTGACATCTTTAAAAACAATTGTTCTTTTCTCAAAACATCAAGTACTTTGTTCGCATGCATGACATGTTCATCTCAAGATTTGTTGAATATGAGAATGCCATCTAAGTAAACAATGACGAAGTCATCTAGAAATGGTCTCAATACATCATTCATTACTCTCATGAAAGCAGTTGGAGGATTTGTAAGACCGAAAGGCATAACAAGCCACTCAAACAATCCTTGTTTAGTTTTAAATGCGGATTTCCAAATGTCCTCTTCAAATATTCTAACTTGATGATAACCACTTTGTAAGTCTAACTTAGTGAAATACTTTGCATACCTCAATTGATCAAGAAAATCATCAATTCTTTGGAGTGGATAACGATTCTTTACCATTATTTTATTCAGTGCATGGAAATCCACACACATGCACCAAGTCCCATCCTTCTTTGGCACCAAGACAATGGGTGAACCACATGGCAAAGTAGATGGGCATATGATACCTTTGTTCAACAATTCTTGAATTTGATTCTTGATTTCCATGCTCTCCATAATCGACATGTGATACATGCCAATGTTTGGAAGTGGAACATCCTACTGCAGCTGTATCTCATGCTGAATTCCCCTCTTGGGAGGCAACCCCTTTGGTTCCTGAAACATCTCGCCATGATTGTTTACCACATCAAATAAATCAAATTTTAATTTATCATCACAACCTTCAAAATATTCATAATAAATATCATTATTTTTCTTAACCATGAGAAGCACAAATTTTTTACTTGCATTTACTAGTCTCTTCATCTTCCCTGCATTAACCAAAGAAATGTTTAACTTTTTGTGATGGGCTCTAACAATATACTCCATTCCATCCTTGAGCAAAAAATATTTGCTCTCATGGCAATAAAATAATGCTTTCCCATCATACAAATAAAGACTTCCCAAAATGATAACTGAGATGTCAAGTGGAACTACATCTAACTCAACTTCATCAATGAATTTTTCAGTAATAACAAACTTGAATAAGCATTTCCTTGTAACCTGTAAATTTGCATTATTGACTATCCAACCCAAGGGATATGGCTTATGATGAGTTACAGTTTCAAGGTTAAGATTGTTGACCAATTCTTATAAAATTAAGTTTGATTGTGACCCACTATCAAATAATGTATCAATCTTTGTATGATTTGAAATTACCCTTACATGGAACAACTCTATTCTCGATTCTTCATTTGGAGTGTTGTTGTGACTATGTGAGGAACTAGTGCTTGTGATAACTTCTTTCATTTTGTGACAATGGCTGAAATATTGGTTTCATCACCAGAATCTGATCCAAGATCATGTTGTGTGGTAGCGGTCAGCTTTTGTTTTCCATTATTGTTTGGTTTCTTAGGCCCTAGTTCGAGATGTAATTTCCAACAATGGGTTTCATCATGCCCCGCTTTGGAACAATCTTGGCATATAGATTTCTCCCCTTCTTTCTTCATACTTGCATTCTTCTTTCCCTTCCATTTTCCACCCTTCTCTTTCTCCTTACCCTTGAATGGTTTCTTCTTACTACCCTCTTCTTGAATGTTCTTTCCTCTTGCTTCAAGGTGCATGGCTTGCACACATACCTCATCCAAATTGCTTGGATTGGACATAAGGATAGTATGTTTTAAGTAGGAATGTAAACCACCAATATATTTCAACAATGTATCTTGGGAATTCAAATTTACTCCTAAAAACAAAACCCTCTTTATAAACTCCTGGGTATAGTCTTGAACTATTTGGCCCTTGAGTTGCCTAAAATTTTTCCAACTCTTAATGGATTTTTGCATATAAGCTAAAGGATAAAACTGTCTTTTAATTGCAAAAGCAAAGTCAACCCAAGAAATGGATATATTCCCATGAATTGATATTTCCTCTTGAGTCTTTGCTTCCCACCAGACTAATGCTGCTCCTTCTAGCCTCAATGAATCCAACTTGATCTTTATGTCATCTTATTGAAGGTTCTAAATTCTGCAATAAACCTCCAATTGTCTAACTTTTCTGCATTCACCTCACCATTGTAAATGGGAATTTCAAACTTAATGTCCAATTTGAGTAAGGGAGTTTTTCCCTTTGGGGTTTTGGAATGAGTATGAACAATTTTTTTGGTGGAAGTGGAAGATGATGTTTTTTGAGACGATGAGGAAGATGATGAAGATGGCGGAGATAGAGGAGGATTTCCTCCATTACCCTTTGAATCCTTCTTTTCATCCTTTTTTTTTTTTGTCTCCTGAGCTTCCCTCTCCATGTGGGGGCTTAGAACTCTCTCCAGCCATTCTAGTATTCCTCTCTTCATAGAGGAATCTAATGATGTTAGTTAAGTCATAGAAATATTTCTTGAATGCTTCCTCTTCTAAAAGACTTTCAGTCTCTCTTGCTCCAGACATGATGGCATTGGATTCAAGCTCAGCTTTTGGTACTGCTTGTACCTCCTCAATCTCAATTGAAGGTAAAAATTGAGGTGCTTCAAGTGCAACTGGGATTGGAACTTTGGGTGGAGATTATGGCCTTGTGTCTCTCCTTCTATTGGGCATTACCTCAGGATTTTAACCAATAGTTTCCCTTCTCCTCTCTGCAACTTTAACCTTGTAAGCATCACAAATTTGCAACCATTAAAAACCTACTTGCATAAAACTCAAGAAATCAAGCAAATAACCTTTGCTCTGATACCAAATTGATCTATTATTGAATGTTAGTTTTGTTGTGCTAATTTCAACTTCAGATTTTAAAAACAACTACTTGCCAATTGCTTCATGTGCATACGTTTCCTTATGGTGTTTGTGAATGAAAAAAAGTAAAATTTTCAAGTTTTATATTAAGTTCATGAGAAAAATAGCATAAAAGTAAAGCGCCAAACAAAAATAATAAAAAAGTATAGAAAACCATCAATTTGAACACTTAACACAATGTTTTGATGAAGGAGTTCACCCCTCCTGGGCTACATCTCCTTAGTCTAGCTTCCATGGCTTGAGCCTCAGTATTAGCTCAATAATGGAAAAAGTGATATTTACAATACTCTACGGCTCCTAAAACCTACTTCAATGTGGTCAGAACATCCAAATTATCTAGGAACACATTTTCCTGATCCCAATTTGGTCGAATTTTGCAAAAGTTATGGGAGAAATTGTTTTCCCTAGGAAAACTCCTCTAAAACTGGAAGAACTCCAATTAACTCCGCTAAAATTGGTGAAATCTCTGAATTTATCGGACTGCCAAAAGTCTTCAAAATTAATCTGCAGTTAAATTTTCATAATTAAGGGATAAGTGTATATTAATTAAGGTTTAATTTGCATTTAATTCGGTGGTTAGTGCTAATCGTGCGGTTACATTAACCATTAGCTGGTGGTTAATGTGGCGTGGACACATGTCATAGTATAATGGTGGTTTAATCAGTGGTTAGGCACATCAATCCAGGTGGTTATATTAATCGTTAACTGGTGGTTATCGAGGTGTTCACATGGAAGGGGGCTGGCCCTCTCCTCCCCCCAAACCGTAAACCGTTACACTTCAAATATGTAATCTAACCATAGAATGTTAAGTCACGATGCAGTGGTATAGTGGTAGGACTTGGAGTTTATTTGGGTGAGGTTGTGAGTTCGACTTACTACCTGTCCCATAATTTTTCCAGTGTAGTACGCCGATGGCCGACCTTTTGGGAGAGACACGTGGCAGCCTTTGGGCTTGCCACTTGTCCCCTTCTCATTGGTCCACCTCAAACCATTAAAAACATGCCACGTCACCACACTTGCAAACCAACCACAATATGCCACTTGGAGAATCCGGATTGGACATTGACCATGTTGTTGACCCTACCTAGTCACCTACCACGTCAGTAGTATGGATTGCTGACTGTGCAGTGATTGTAAATTTTTGTAAAAACTTCCTTTGTTTGACAAAGTGAACAGAATGTGATATCTTCCTCATTCGAGTTTGGTTTTCAGTGAAACGAGTTGTGTTAGGATCATATCACCGAGACGGACATAGTCATTCAGCTTTTGAGTGATTCTGAGAACTTAGATTTTTGAGCTAAATATTGAGCACCCGATCAACATAGGACTTTGTAATAACATGTAGTAACTTTCCTTGTGAAGAGATTGAAGAATTTTTCTAAAGAATCCATGTGTAATATCTTGTGTGTCTTATATTGATTCTTACCATGCTAATTTGAATTAATTGTTGAAGTATTAATTGGTGTCCCAATATCTTGTGAAAGTAAAAGAAAGTTGTAAAATTCCCATAATACTGATTCACCCCCCACTTAATATTGGCCCGGTTTCTAAGAATTGATATCAGATCCAACCAGGTTACTTTAGATTAGTTTAACAATTGGAAGAAAGATCAAGGACCATGGAAAACCAGAAAGAAGGATTCACCAATAGGGCACCTATGTTCAATGGAACAAACTATGTGTTTTGGTAAGTAAGGATGAAGACCTACATTCAATTACTTAGAGCTAATGTATGGGATGCAGTATAAGAAGACTATCAAAAGCCTCTAACAATGATTACTAAATATCAAAAGATGGAGTTAACATGTAATTCAAAAGCTATGAATGCCTTGATTGATACCCTACCTGAATCAAAACTAGTTAAGGAATTCATTAGGGGAATTTTGAGGTCCAAAATGGGCCTTCTAAGGAAATTATAAAATAATAGTGGAAATAATAATAAAAAATTAGATTACATCATCAAATTTTAGAGGGAGAAAAAGAAAAAACTAATTTTTCAACTTAACTCCTATGGGTTTACTCAAATTTTGAGGGAAAACACTTGTTGGATGTAGAATTTGATTCCTCATCCAAGGAGTACCCATGTTCCATACTTTCAATGGACCTTACTACATGAAAAATTAGAAATACATGAAAAATGTGATTGCAATCACTTTTCTTTTTTTTTTTTTTTTTTTTTTTTTTTTTTTTTTTTTTTTTTTTTTTTTTTTTTTTTTTTTTTTTTTTTTTTTTTTTTTTTTTTTTTTTTTCGTAGCAGGGTCCATCAAAAGTGTGCAACAAGGTACTCCTTGGATGGAATTAAATTTTTCATCCAACGAGTACTTCCACTTGAAATTTGAGTAAAACCTTAAGGATATAAGTTGAAAATATGAGTTGAAAAAGTATTTTTATTATTTTTTAATATTTTTATTTTTTTTATTCCAAAAATGGTGAATCATCCCCCATGGTTGACATCATCATCTTGAATCCTATTGGTTCTTATAAATTTTATTTTGGTTGTGCAATTTTCTTAGGGAGGCCCATTTTAGACCTCAAAATTTCCCTAACGGGACTGCACAACATGAAAAATTTTAGGGGCTAATGTTCACCCAGTGGACTAATTTTCCATGATTTTTCCACAAAAAAGATTCGCCAATTTCCAATTTTTTACAAGACAATTCTTTAGAATATAAAATTATTTTACCTTAAAAATCGCCAATATTATATAGAGACTATATATAAAATCATTATAAATTTGAATAATTTTACAAATATATCAATAAACATTTTATAATTTTCATATTAGGGATTAGTGAGTTTCGCCAATGTTTTTAAATATCAAGAAAATTTTCCATCCTTAAAATTTTCCTTGCTGCACAACTGCCAAAGCTATTTGGGACAAGATGAGTAGTTGCTATGAAGGTGACAGAAAGGTAAATCAAGCTAAACTTCAAGGTTTCAAAACGAAATTTGAGCCTTTGAATATGCATGATGACAAAGATATTGCAAATTACTTTTAAGAGTTAACGAGGTCGTGAACACTATAAGAGGCCATGATGAGAAATTATAAGAACCTGTAGTAATTCAAAAGGTATTGGGATTTATTCCTGAGAGATTTAATCTAAAGGTTTAAGCTATTAAGGAGATGACCAATATAAAATATTTCACTTTGGATTAGCTACTTGGCACTTTTACTTCCTATGAGATGAGAATTTCCAATGGCAAGCCTACAAAAAAGGAGCCAACCTTCAAAGTAGCTAAGAAGTCCAAGGAAGATCATGATGATTCATGTTGTGAATCAGATGAAGAGGAAGCCAAGTTTGTGAGGAAGCCCAAGAGAGGCTCAGGTGAGTACAAATGTAAGTTACCTTTTAAGTGCTTCAATTGTGGCAAAGTTGGTCACTATGCTTCCAAGTGTCCTGAGAAGAATAAGAAGGAATATGATCCAAGAGAGAAGTCTAGGAAAGTGAAAAAGGAAAGAAAGAATGCTAAGAATACAAGTCTCTATACCTAAGAATCCATTTCCTATGAAAATGAAGGAAACCAATCCCGTGATAAGGAAATAGATGATGAAAATCCAAAAGAATTAATTCTTATGGCTATAAACAATATATACGTTGAAGCCATCAATTCTGACGGAGAAGAGGATGAAGTAGATTTAGAAGGAGAGCTAGTCAAAAATCGATTTTCTCCCAGGAATGATGGAATATTTCTAGACTATTGGTTTACATGCATCAATTATGGATACAAGGCAACAAATTGCAGGGTGAATTTATCCTATAGACAGCTCAGGCTGAGAAAAAGAAATCATCAATCAAATTATCAAACAATCAAAAAAAAGATGAGGAGACCCAAGAACAACAATCCATTTGATCCTTTGAATAATATGATTCAATGCTACAACTGTCACGCTTTTTGGCATAAAGCAATTGACTGTAGATTTAAGAATAAAAGGCCTGATCCAGTTATTGAGTAAACAAGCTAGGAGCCCAAAGTCTGTGTTGGATCAGTGGGTCCTAACCCACGTTCAAAGTTAGTTGTGCCAAACAAAACCCTACATTACTAGCCCTTTCGGCATAAGCCCGCGTAGTGCGGACTGAAGTCTCACCCAAAGCAATATGGGGGGATGCTGGAACCAAGCTTCCACACCCAGAGATCAGCGTGATGTCCCTTTTATGTCTTAGATATGCCTTCGCGTAGATCTCTAAGCCTTTAGGGCTTGGCATTGTAGTTTCCTTCAAATGGCCTCTAGACCTCCATGAATATATATGACTAGCTTCTGCAGACCTTTAACAGATAGGTTATCTAATTACACGCATCAAAGACTAACCTCAGATCGAAATCCACACAGATTAGCTTAAGCGATTAATAAACATAATAGAAATTATTATAACCTTCACGTAAATACTTAACATGAATTGTGTTCGATTAATAAGACTTATTCAGTAGATTCGCGCATCGATACATGATTATTTCATAAAGACATTATCTCATCACAACATATATCACAAGCACAAATAAACAAAGATAAATAGATAAAACATACGAATTTCTCCAACAATCTTCTTTATTGATCTTTAGTATAAGGTTACAGACTCAAAACTTTCCTATGTACTCAACTGTAGGGGTCCGCGCACTCAACTGCAGACTCTACTCTAGGCCTCTGCACACTCAGCTGCAGAGCCTTTTCTTCCCCTAAGACTTACTTCTCTATGCTAAATCTCTAAGACTCCATTTGTCGTACCCATAGACAAAACCATAGATTTTCCTTAAACTTTGATGTAGGAGCATTCAACCCAAGGAAAATCATTGTATTTTAGTAGACATAAGGGATCATGTGTTTTAAGGAAGTTGGATTCCTAAGTGTTGAATTAATGTAATATTTAGTCTTTTGAGTGAGTAGGATAGGAATTATTTAGATAATGTGAGGTGTTTGTAAATGCTCTCGAATGAAGGAGAACATGAGTGGTTAATAATGACAAGAGAGTTGGAAGTCGATTATAACTCTTAAGGTAGTTTCATGATTCGAGGAACTAGAGAGGACATTTAGGAGTTAGTTCAGTAGATTAATGATTTAAACCAGGAAATTGGTTATAGAGTCCTATGTATAAATGTAAGCCTGCGAGCAGAGTGTAGAGGGAGGCCACTGATAATGAAGATCAGGCCTGTGAGACAGAGAGTATCGATATGTAATCAATTGTTTATACTTATGTATACAGAGGTTTATTCCATAACTGTGTAAGTGTGTGAAATGAGTATTTAATGAATGAATTATATGTGAATTCATAGGTTTTGTAACAAAGGTTGTAGGCAGAGTTCAGTGGAACTACACAGAGGAGGAAAGTGATTCAGAGGAATCATAATGGGTCTTTGAATCCAATTGGAGATTCAGAGTAACACTCTGGAGAGACAACGAATTGAGAATTCACAGAGTTAAGTTTAGAGGAAGAGTGCAATAGAATAGCGGAAGGTCGGAACCCTGAAGAAAACCCGAAACCATAGGAAAAACACTGGAAAAGTGAATTAAAGTCAAAGAAAAGGGACGAACGAAGAGTCGAATCATCGATGCACAGGAGCTATTTGATCTCAGAGATCAATGGACCATATCAAACCACTGAGTATCAGCGAACCTTGATGGAGGAATGGCGGAGGAAATAGATGTCAACCATCCGATCGACAGATCAACAGATCGACGGTCATCACACGCTAGAAAAGCGCAGAAGATAACGCAGTGAAGAGGTGGTTTCTCAAAACCTTAAGTGGTATTTTGGGTGGCAAAGAAGTGGTAAGTGGTATTAGAGGGTAGTCACCCGATTCCAATTATCGAGCGACACGTAGTAGCAAGGAGGAGAGAGGAAACCACTTTATTGGGTGGTTAATCCTCATGCTATTTGTCCACCCGAAATCGCTATGGACCGTCAGATCCATTAAGTGCAGATCAATGACGAAGGAGTGTCGTGCAAGTTAGATTAAGCGGGAAAAGACATCGACCGTTGGATCAGAAATAAGATCAATGGTGGAGGAGATTTCTTAAATATCGCATTGCAATGTTATATTGATATGTGAAGTAACCTTAGCGACAAGAGATCATCGATGCGATCATTGAAGTGATTGCATTGCAAACGTGCAACGGTATTGATCCGGAAAAGAGTATTGAGGCATGCGATAAGAAGTGGACGTGATCAGTTATATGGATGTGGTTAATAGTGTTTGAAGTTTGATAATGTATTATCGCATATCAGATGCGATAGTTCATGTGTTTCTGACCGTAGAGATAGAAATTGCGATTGCGATAAAGCATGCATCGAAGAATGTGCAAGGACCAAGGAAAAAGGTGAAAAGATAAGTTTATGAATGTTTATGTTTATTTCTATTAAAAGGGCATAATAGAAATAAAGCGCTGAGAGAGGGTTTTGTGGTTAAGTTGATATATCAAAGAAAAGTGTAGAGTTTGATTATATGCGGCTTAATGTTTAAACTAAGGTTTATGAGGGTGAATGAGTTCTGATAGAAAGGAAAGGATGGATTAAGGGTTAGACTTGGTTAGTCTATAAATTATTCTGCAGAGATTAAGAAAGGGACCTTAACCATATTCTAAATGAAGATTTGACTCCTTATCGAGTTAAAATTCCTGGGACAAATGTGCTTATGCATTTTATATGCATACTGTGGGTGTAAGCAGGGGTAACCCTGCATTAGACTCACTAAAACACACCTATTTATACAATCCCATGGTACGCAGACCAAGGGTAGATCTCAAAACCGTCTTAGTCTTTACATAAACAAGGGTAAAAACCATTTTTTGACTCTTATCTACATACTGGCTCTGCATCCACAATTTGCGGAGACTTTACACCTTTTTGTCAAAATTTACATCAAAATTTGGGTTTTTATCCCAAAACTGACACAGGGGACCCCATCCTAATAGGCCCCCCACACAAAGGTCATGACGCATCCTCGAGTCACTCAGTTGGCATGGTGATCTTACTGTGAAGATCCCCTAGCTCTACATGCACAACTGCTACTTCAATAATGCTCTGTGTGGCTACTTGCTTCACTTGCTTGACAAGCTACTCTGTAGTGGGTCCTTCACCGACCAACTTTATGTTCTGCTGTGTGAGATGCAAGTTTGTCAACTTCTCCTGAATGGTGGTTGAGACTTAGTAGGCTTCTTCCAACCAAGGACCCAACCTGGCCTTAAGCACTGTCTCTTTTTTTTTGTGCTGCTTCCACTTGTACGAGGAGTTGCTTCCCCTCCTACAACTTGGTGAGGCATTGTGCTATAGCAATTGAGGGTGTTGTCGCCTTAACCTCATCATACTTCTTTTGGAGTTCGCGCATCTCTATACTGAATACCTGCAGGTTGGGGTCTTCCTGCAGGGTTGTGACTAACTCCATTGCCTATTCAAACAAAGTTATGAAGCCTATGACAATGGTATCCACAATAGCAATCCCTTCCTAGATGGCAGCTCTGTGCTGTTCCGTGACTTCGAGCGGAGTTGAAGGTTGTGACTTGAGCTGCAGCTCCATGATTTTCATATTGAGTTCAAATTGAACTCTTTCCACCTCTTTCTTTTATATTGTGGATGCCTGTAGCTAGTTTCTAGATCTTGGCCTCTGGTTGTGCGTCCTTAGGTATGTGCAATTCCGACACTATTCGACATGCCTCTACAACTGCGACCACCAACTGGGAGCATTACGCCTAGATGGTATCCCTCTCCTTTAAGGCATATGTCTTCTTGGTGAACATTTGTTCATTGTTCACTGGTACTCTATTATTAAACTGAGAGTGCACTGCTCCCGAGTTCTTAGTTCCTATGTTACTCATATCTGCAGTGCGTGAAGAAATTCGTTGGGGAGCACTGCAATATTGATTCTGATGTTCTTCAGGGTACTTAGGATGATCTTATCATCAGCCGATTCCACATTTAGGGACCCCTCTGATAGAGAAGCTATTCTGAGGTCCATCGTCCTTACCAGTTCTACAACCTGACTTGTCCCTAGTGCTACGCTTGTCTGTGCGACACTCACCTGACCTGCGCCCACTTGTATTCTGCTGGTTTGGATCTACAATTCACATAGATCCTTTTGAACATTTCCTAGTGACTGCATGTACTTTTTCTCAAATTGTTGCAACAGTTTGGTTGTAGTGTCACATACCTTGTCACTAATCTTGTCAAGATCACCCTCTGTCAGGGTGATGGGATCTTGCTGCGCTTTAGCCGACTTAGCCTTTTTATGGGAACCCATCTACTGTTGCTGGTCTCTGTGCTTCCTTACCCTAAATGGGGTACTCTACCCCTCATCACTACTACCGCCCTGCGCAGACTGCTCTTCTTCCTCAGTTTTGGGCAAAGGGGATTTTCCACTTTTCTCAGAGTCATGATGTTCTTGTTCAACCTGTTCCTTTGTAGCACACTCCTTTTCCATTCGAGCCTTCTCTTCGGATTCCCTATTCCATTGCGTGGCCAAATATTGTGCTGCCTGTTTTGCTGCATCCTTCTGTTTTTTCTTAGCTGAGCTCCCCATGCCTTTACTGGTGTCTGCCTCTAAATTGGAGGGGGTGTGCCATTCTGCCAGCCACCACTTGATCACTTCATGTATGGAATCATCGGTGACCAAGTACGAGAAATTGAACCACTTCTGTTGTGGGTCCTTCTACGCCTGAATGTAAACGTGGTGGAGATTTTCCTTGAACTTAGCATGTGCAGATAGTTGCAGAAGCTAATCTTGGGTGCTGCTTCCTGGCCATGCAAAAGCTTGCCTCCATTACCACCCAAAAAATCTTTGTTTCGGTGATCCCAGAGGGAGGAAAAATACGTGGCCTCCGGTATTCCTACCTTCAATGCAGGAAACTGGTTATCCTCCCCTGGATCCCATGCAACCAGCACAATGGAGAGTAGTAACCACACATAGTGGAAGGTATTTCTCTCATCTTGGGCCTCATGGAAATTCACAAGGAATTCACTACATAAGTACCACGACCAGTTAAATAGCATGCCCTACGTGCATTATGCAGCTTGTTATCACTCAGATTTTCCTAGAAGTTGTAAGAAGAGGAAAGGGGTCAGAGGTAACCACAAACCAAATTTTGGGTACAGAATCTAGCGAATTTGTACTTAGAGAGGGCTCTCTCTTTTAGATTTAGCTTTGTGTTATAAGGTTTCAGGCTAGTTATGAAAGCTTTGAGATTTGATTGGATTTGGTGGTGAAATTTAGTAATAGAGGGGTAGAACTTAATAGTTTAGTCCATTCGGCTAATGGAGTCAAAGAAGATGGCTCAACTGGATTTGGTTTCTCAACAAAGGATGGATTTACAGGGCATGATAGCTAGACATGAAGCAAATAGAGACTTGAAAAAATGGGATGGACTTAAAAGGGATGAAGGGCAATTAAGAATCTTTCAACATATTTTAAGAGAAGAGAACTTGACTAATCACCAATAAAGAGCAATTAAGAATTCTTTACTAAATGATCAAATGAGTAAACTAAAAACAGGAGCAATTAAGAATTCATTGTTTATGCTAGTTTAGAAGAAAACATTGAGAACAAAAATGATTGAAGACATATTGCACTTAAGCACTTTCTGAATTATTATTTTTCATTTTAATATTCAGATATGGAACATAATTGATATAATAAATAAGAAACGATACCACATGAGATATAAAATACTTATTTGTCCGGTGTTTGACACATGAATATTGTGAAAAGTCCTTTGCATTAATTCTTCATCCAGCCAGCCATGCAAAATTTGTCCAACAACAATTTATTCCAAAGTAATCATTTTTATAGCAAATTCTAAGAATCCACCCAAAATACTTCAAATGAAGAAGTATTTATACTAATTGTAAACTGAAATATCTTGAAAAAATATCAAGATTAGTTTCACAAATATCTCCAACTGTTTACATTAATAGAACTTAAATAAAGGACATTCAAAACTAATGAATATATTTGGAACTATTTCTATGGATTAATGGTGAAAAAGAAGAGAAAGTCGAATTTGATAGCAACTCTTAGTTGATGATGAGGCATCCCAGTCACTAATTGCATCTTTCCGTTGTGCTTTCTGCCCCATAAATTCTACAAATTTAGGGTCCAATGATACGCTTGTATATCTCAATCCGTGATATATATGTAAAAAGTGAAAGAGGTTTTTGTATATAAGAATGTTTTTGAGATAAAACTCTCTCCGTTTCCCAAAATTCATCTCCAGCTGTTCACAATATTCTTTAAAAAAAGATGTCAAAAACAGGACTTTGCACAAACTGAAAAATAGGCTGTAAATACATGCACTTATCTCCCACTTGGTAATACCTGTGTAAAAAATGAGATAGATTTTTGTAGATTGGCATGTTAGGAACAAAAACCTCCTCCAATTTCTCAAAATAATTTATGGACTGGCCACAATAGTTTCTGTAAAACTATGACTTAAACAGGAAATTTCTAAAGAATGTACCATTTTTGCTATGATTTCATCTTTTAACCTTGAATTTATTTTAATTGTTTTTCACTTTTACTTTGGATAAACTTCATTTTAGCTGGTGAAAGTGTTTTAATATTTGTTTAACCTTTAATGTCTTCATGTTTACTGTTTACTTTTTACTTTTATCGCTCTATTTTTTCATCTGTCTTCACTTTGACATGAATTTGTATGCTCTGTTTTGTAATTGTCTTCATGCTAGATGATTTACTTGACTTGGTCTTCAATTTGATACTCTTTAACCCTGATACACTTTGACTGTTCTTTACTATGTCCTTTTACCTTCAATGTGTAGTTTAGGTTTTTACTGTCTGTTTCAACAGTAAATCGTTTAATTTCCTGTTTCCTTTGCTTATCTTTTAACTATATGTTTTATCTTCCATCTGTGTTTGAATAGATTTGATAACACTCTTGGAGTAAACATGTCTTATGACTAGTATTAAGACTGTTTATACAAGGATGTGGTCTTCTGATCACCTGTAAAACAAAACAAATTGTTAAGAAAGCATTGGTTTGCAGGGGAGGTCGAAAAGGTTTCATTTGAGCTTGAGAGGTCTGTGGAGTGAGTCCATAATGTTTTTAGGGAGGCAAATCATGCTTGAATCATTTAATAGAGGCTTTAGGTGGTGCAGATGGGTTTCATAGGGTTTTATTGCACAATTAGGTGAAAAAGAGCAAAACTAGGATTTTTGTGTTTAAATGGGTAAACGGTTGATATTGGCAAGTAAGCTTTGAATGAATAGTGGACAGATGGCGTCAACTTGATGATGTGACATTTTGTCGTTAGTGGGAGGTGGTAAATGGTTTCATATCGCACTGCTTATGGGGAAGGGTGGTATTTTGCATTGGACCAACGATTCCATAGAAAAAGTGACACATGGCAAGGTACTGTGCACGAAACCACTTTGTGATCGCATGCTAACGTGCAGTCACAAAGGGTTGTGTGATATGCATTATGGCCATCGGATCTCAAGGGCTTGATTGGACGATTGACGGGGATGCGAACTGACAGGGATTTAGTGTAGGCGGGTCCCGATATAATTAAGTATTATTTAATCACATCGGGGGTGACGGGATTGGCTGGTGAGGTTATTAATTGACCATGAGGGTTAAATAATCCAATTTTGATGTTGTGGGGAGTTAAGGCTATTAATTAGTTACTGATTAACTAATTAATCCCATATTAAAACGTGTTACGGTTATAATTAACCAGGGGCGGGATATATAATATTTTTCGGGGTTTTTACATAATTACAATAATACAGGAGAGGGTAACTTTTACAAGGGATTTATAAATTAATATGTTAATAGTTAATGTGACATTATGAAATGAAAGTGATAACTATAAAATGTTTGATGTGTGTATTCAAACTTAGGCTTAAAGTGAAAAAGGGTTTTATGGAAAATATTGTAATTTTCCTAAGTATTGTAATTTTCCTAAGTAAAATAAGATTTTACTTAGGAAAACTTATGAAAGGGAATGAATGATTTTTATGGATGATTTAAGTACTTAGGCTTTATAAATTATTGGGCCGAGGGTTCAGTCCCTCCAGAAGTCAGAGAAATGCTCTGAGCCCCTCTAATTTAGCAAATACCTTAATACTTAGGGGAAATTAGTGAAAATTTTGGGAAAATGAGAAGGGGAGTTAATTATTCTGACTTTGTTTGCTTGATATGTCTTTTAGGTATTGCATGCCTTTGCCTTATGGTGAAAATAAAAGGTTTACACATTTAAACATCATCATTCACCACATGTTATTCTGCAACCATCATCTACTTACCCTACCTACTTTACCCTAGCATTTTTACTTCTTTATTAGGGTGCACTTAAATTGGCAAACCCTCTTTAACTTTTCTTTTCTTTTACATAATGATATCTATCTAAATCTACACTTATTACATCCAAGGGCTCATATTAAACTGTTGAGCTCCTTTTATTCACTCTACTTATCTACCTATCTGCCAAGATTAAATTGTTTGGTCAGATCTTTATTCTCTATTTCTATGACATGAAATTGAAAACATGAACTAGTCAAGCTTAAACTATTTGACTATTCATGAATTGTGGCATAAGTGACAAACTGCACACAATTGTTTATTCTACAACAATAAAAAAGTAGTGGCATTTAGACTTGCACACTTTACTGGTCTTTCTTTTTGTTGGGGTTCATTTTCTTTCATTTTTTGACCTTCTCTTTATTCTTTTTACCCTTTGATTTTTCTTTTAGGATGTACCCTTTTTACATTTTTTGATTTTTTACAAATATGGAAAACATTTGCAAAAAGCAAAGGTATGTACATATTTCAGAACTAAACCAAGTCAATCATGATATATGACACCTATTAGTATAGGAACCTAATAGTGGCTTCACTTGGGGATGGCATTTCGTTGTGAAATGTCAAGAACACCGTCGACTAGTAGCCTGATCCATTGGGCCAATCCCACACATGCATATGCTCTGCTGTATAATCTTTTGACTAAAACTTTTGAACTGAAAATACACCCTTTCTGCAAATTGAAATCTGATCTAACATAACTTTGCTGCTGAAACTGAATTTATTCAAACCAAAATCCTACCTACTTACTCTAATCAGTGATTTAACTGCTGGTTAGGTAAAATGAAACAACCAATGCAACCACTCAAGCATCCTATATATTGGTGACTTTTGTTGCTTGTGCTTGTTGGTGGTTAAAATTGAGATCTTGAAATCAAATATAGCTTTGTTAACCTTTGAGAAGATAAGGAAATTCTCGATCTCCTTTGTTGAATCTAGAAACTTTACAAAAGGATCTTGTAAAATATATACGCTTTTCTTGGACTGATTCAAACAACTGCACATCTGTTGCGTATGGCATGCATGCCATGAAACTGAAATATCACTTTTATCTTTATCACCCTGCATGTTTTCAAATGAGCTTTGTGATGATATTTCTACTGATTGTAATGTTTGTCTAGTGAAACCATTATCATCTTGATTTTGACTCTCATAGTCTGTTAATGGAGAAAAATTCTGATTGCATTCATCATTCAACCTATCAGCTATTGGATCATAAAGAAAAAGGAAGGATTGCTATAACTTATTACATATAGGTTCAAATGGAACTTCATAGATTTCTACAATCTGCTCCTCCTTTTCTTTAAAATTTCTATACCACATTTCCTTTAAAAATTGAAATGATTCAAAACAAAGAGGTAGGGAATCATCTTGGATCATTTGATCATATGTTCCAGCTTCCAAGTCTTCTTCTTCAACCTGACATTCAATGGCATTTTGGGGCTGCAAATCTAGATATGAGAAGTCTTGAACAAAGATTTTATTGCCCTCTAGATATTTAATATCAAGACTTGTTGATATTTGATTTCTAATTGCATGATAATTATCTCTAATAAATTGAAACGAAGCAAAACAAAATGGTAAAGTTCCTTCACTGATTTCAAAATTTTCTGCACTTTCCTCCTCATTCTCATAGCTGAAATGAACAAGTTGATCATTATTTTCAAGCTGCTGAACCTGAACTTCCTTATTCCTCAAACTAGCTTATGATTGCTCTATAAAGTTAGTTTGGATGTGAAGAACATAATTATCATCATACTGATCATATTTGGGAAAATCATCAAAATAAGTAATGTAATCAAACATACATATTAGATTAGCAGATTGCGTCTCCACATATGGTTCTATAACTCTATCTTCAGATTTATGGTAGTTGAAATTAACAAGGATTTGTTCATGGATGTCAACCTCTTCCTTTTGTGAAACAAATGTATCATGGTGATTTTGAACAAAAAATTCAACTTTCACGGTGATCTTTTGCATCATTTCCTCTGTTTTCTTTACCAAAATGTCAAGTTTTTCCTCTTTTTCTACTTTCAACTTTTCTCTTCTAGTTTTCAGATTAACTTCTACATCTACTCCCATGTTCTGCATCTGTTCCATTCTTGAGGGGTTTCTTTCTCTTAGATGAAATTCTATCTCTGAATAAAATGCTCTTGGATAATGCAAAAGCGCTGAACTAGGGGGAGGTCTTATATTTGATGGTATTGAATAATAGGCTTGATTAAATCTGTTTGAAAATTGTTGTATTGTTTCATCTGGTTGTCTTTTTAACTGATTATATTCTTCTATGATCACAAGAAGATTGACTTTAATTATCCATCTATCAAGGAAGATTTTGAGAAACTGTTCGAGATTTGAGATGCTTGCCTCAGGCAAGGTTTTGAACCAACTCTTGACTTTGTCTTGCAAAGAAAGAGCAAAAAGCCTAATACTAACATCCTCTTCATCTACTTCAAATAAGTTAAGATAATCCTCAAAAGATTGAATATGTTTTTGGGCAGTGATACCATTCTCTCCATTAAACCTAGGGAGATACTTGGGATAGTCATTAGGGAAAGCATGGAGTGTAGCAGATAACACGAGGGGCTTATATCTATCAGGAACTCTATGAGGTACTGGAATATGTATAGGGATTGTATGATCAATCTTAATTTTTTTATTCTCCTCAATTGGAAAATGATCCTCATAAGAATTAGAAGAATGCTGCTCAAATGTGTAAAGAGATTTTATATCTACATTTTTCAAAGGAAAATAATAAAAATTTAATCTAAAATCATCTCTAAAATACCATATACATTGAAATTTTTTATCGATGAGAAGGAACATAATGTCTTGGATAACAATCCAAGCTAAAATCCTGATATTTTCACATAGTTCTTTTAGGTCCATTTCTCCAGTGGAGTCTTGATTGTTTCAAATTATTTGATTGGATTGTGACCCCTATTAGATTTAGAAAACTGTTGTTCAAATGTGTAAGGAGACTTTGTATCTACAACTTTTAAAAGAAAATAATAAAAATTTAATCTAAAATCTTCTCTAAAATACAATATACATTGGAAAACTTTATCAATGAGAAAGAACATAATGTCTTGGATAACAATCCATGTTAAAAGCCTGATCTTTTCACATAGTTCTTTCAGGTCCATTTCTCCAGTGGAGTCTTGATTGTAGAATTGATTTGGAGTCGCCAGGTGGATGATTTTAACCTTTATGTGTCTGATCACTGTCCACCATCATAGATCAGATCTAAACCTGTAAAATTTTTCTTGAAGAAAATGTTAGTTCTCCCCAACGGAGTTGCCATTATGTTATCACTTAGAATTTTCTCAAGGTTAAAGAAAGAAATTTCCGAGGTAACCACAAACCAACTTTAGGTATAGATTGGCTAGATTATGTACCCAAAAGTTGGTTTTTGGTTACCTAGGAAATTTCTTTCTTTAACCTTGAGAAAATTTTGAGTGATAACACAACTAACAACACCACAGGCACTGGAACCTCATCCGCGCGACACATCCTCATAACCTTTCCAGCCAGTATTTGGGTGGAAATATTCACCGCGGGATCGTTGATAGATGTGATGGAATAGCCGTGCGGCTTCTTAATAATCTTGAACTTCTTTTTCATCTTCTCTGCCAAGTCTCTCTCGCTGGTCTTTCTGCTAAACTCCTTGGCTGGATTTAAACCCTCATGTAATAGGTGCGTGATCCTGTGGATGAGCATATCTGTGATGGGTATAGGCATGCCCATCCATAAGCACCCATTATGCACTAGAGTAAGTAGTTTTTGTATACAAGTGGTGTTAATGTTAGAGTGGTGGTAGTGGGGCACCCATAACAGGTTCAACAACCCGGATTGTTCCACTTCGCAGATCCATTCAACTGTCTCCAACTTAGTGACTCTTGCGCCTTGGTAATATACACACCTCATATAATTTTTGGTCACGAGGTGAGGGAACTGCTCATGATCCGCCAGGTCCCAATCTTCCATCTTTAGCAGGGGAACCCACGCAAGGCGCGGACCTTCAAAAATTATCTTCTCTAGATATAGGGGCATGTGAATGAGGAACTTGTCCAAGTCTGGGTCCTTGGGGACGTTTGCCTTCCCCTTTCACATAGGGATATATTCAGGTAACTTAGTGATGGGCTCCGCTCCCTCAGCGTCTATATTCTCCGTGCCTTGTTCAGCTTCCAAATCCACCACCTTCTTGGGTTGCTTGTCCTTCTTTTGTGCCTATGTGGTCGCATGTTTCCTGTTGAAAATTGGCAATAGGAAATTTCTAAAAATAGAAGTGCTAAAAATAGCACTGCTAAAAATAGCAGTTTGAGCATCAGTGCCGGAACGGGCAGCAGGGAATGAAAAAATGGAAGTGATAAAAATAGAAGTTCTATTTTTAGCAGTTCAAGTTGGATTCCTATTTTTAGAGAGTCCCTGGTCTAAAATAGGAAGTAAAATTCAAGTTTGGTCTTAACAACAATTTTAATATTAATTAATTAATTCTCCATGAGTTAATTAGTTAAGGAAAGTCAAACTTGAAGTCTTTGTGAGAACATACAGTAATTTCTCCACTGATTGGGAATGTGTCCTTGATTTGCTCCATTAATTGAGGAATTAAGGATGAGTTCTATATTGAGAGGATCAATTTAACTTAGTCAAGTTCAGTTAGATTAATTTAACAAGTTGTTAAATTAATGAGATACAGTTTGTTAATGCTTGCATGCATGTGACAACTGTTATTTTCAGATAACTGAGTATTCTCTCATGGATAACTGATGCATGGCAGTTTAGACAGAGACCCAGTTGAGATCAGAGAAGGGATAGTGTACTATCAGTTGGATGAATATTTTTCCTATAAAGGAAGCTCATCCATGATGAGGATTTATATCCTTCAAGTTTGTGCAGTTAGATCAGAGGTTAGTGAGTGTGTGAAGAGGAAAATTCACACAGGTGGCAACACTGGACCTCAAGGAAACTACACAAGGAAATAGGAGGCTTGGAGGGCAAAGGAGAAGGTTTGTGAGAAGCCTTTGTCTATCTATGAGTAGCAGATGAATTGTACTGAGAGCTGGATAGCTTCCAAGCTAAGGCTTTGTGTAATCCAAACTATATTTCCACTTGTATGATAATACAGAGATGGGGTTTTAGGTAGGTGCTTTCCCCAGGTAAATTCTTCTGTGTTATGTGTGATTGATTCCTTCTAATTAGTTATATGTGTTCTTATTGATGTTGCTCATGGTTGTTTAAGCTTTCGCTAAATTGGTTATAGAAGTGGATCAAGTGTTTTGCTTTAGTACATTGCATTACCAGGTTGATCTACAGGTGGGAAATTTCTACATGGTATTAGAGCTAGCTGATTTGTAGAAAAAGTTCTACATGGCATTAGAGCTAGCTGATTTGTAGAAAAATTCTACAAAATTCTACATTTCCTAGGCGACTCACACATTGGAACCAACCTCTTCTTTTTGTCTTTCTTTGTCTTATGGGTTTCTTGCACAGGTGTAGGCTTCGACCTAGGTGACCTCGGTACTGTAGGCACAGGAGCCGGAGCTTCCATGGTCACCACCAATGGAATAGCTCCTTTGGATGCAATGTTTTCCCCAAGTTCTCACAGTCTCAATAAGGCTCGGACCCAACATGTTTTCCAAGCTAAATTTCTAATTTAACTTGAACAAATTTTCAAATGCAAGGCTCGTGACCAAATCCTCAAAGAACGGGTGGCTTGTATGCAACAAACATCCCAACTCGAAAACTCTAAGGGTGCAAAATGTGTTCTCTGCTGGATCGGCACGTAATTTATAGGGATTTGTGAATTCAAATCCGACTGTTCCCCCCAAAATGTGATCATTAATGCTACTTTGGCGGTATATCTTCAAATATTTTAGCCTTAAATGTTGCCTGCCTGCTCCTCTTAATCGTTTTCTTATTGTCAAATCATGAACAATGACTCTAACAATCACTTTCTAGCTGTGCTGCATGGTATCGCCTCGCATAGCGTAGCTCTCTTCATGAGGCCTCTGATACTGTGACATTTTCATTCTGTGCGTAACCCCTCTGTCGCATAGTTCCTTAAACCAGGTAGTGTAGTTTATAGTCCTGTGCTTCCTTGCAACTACCTAGAGCGCTAAGGCGATCCGAACATCATATAGTCAGTGAGCCAGATCACCTTTCCCATAAATTGTTCTCCATTCAGCTTCGCGAGCTGAACTGCGCCTTCATCTATAATTTATTTGATAACATATGGCCCTAGCCAGTGCATTTGAAACTTTCCTGGAAACTTAGTGAAATTACTATCATATAATAAAACCAAGTCATTTACCTTAAACATGTGTAGCTTGATGTGTCGATCATCCCATGATTTGTTATGTTCCTTCTATATTTGCTGATGAAATCTAGCCAAGAATCTGTCCTCTTCGAACTCCCTCAGCTGCGCAATCCACTCTTCCAAGGCTCTATGGTCATCCATCTCTATGAAATCCACTATGCGTAGACTAAGCATGATGTATTCCATAGGAATCATGACTTCTACACCATAAACCAATCTAAAAGGTGTTTGACTTATTAGCTTTTTGCAAGTAGTGATGTACGCCCATAGTACTGTCGGTACGTGCACATCCCAATCATTCCGTATCGTGTTGCAAATCTTTTTCAGCGCATTCTCCAATATATTGTTAAAGGCCTCAACTATTCCATTAGCTTGAGGATGATATGGTGTTCCCTTCTGATGATAAACCTAGAACTCTGCGGTCAGTGTGCTGATAGTTTCATTGAGGAAGTGCATACCACGATCACTCATCAACACTTTTGGGCAGCCAAACCTGGTTAACACGTACTCAAACAAGAAATTTTCTATTTTGGCGCCTGTACAATCCTTCACAGGCTATGCCTCCACCCATCTGGTCAGATACTTCGTCGCGATGGTGATATAACATGCACCTATTTTCTTGCCTAGGGGCTAAATCGGTCTTGCAAAGTCAATTTCCCATTTCTCAAATGGCTGTAATGACACTTGAGGGTGTAGTGGAAACTCATCCCTACGCTATGGTCTTCCCATTATTTTACATGCGTCGCACACCCTACAATATGCTTTGGTATCCTCATGTAACGTAGGCCACCACAAACCTGCACACAAAATCTTTTGCGTTGTCACTTTTCCTACATAGTGTTCTCCTGCAGCTCCTACATGAGCTTCAACGAGGATGCTGTGTGATTCAAAATCGGGCACATACCGTCGGAGTATCTCATCTGAACCCATATTATATAAATGTCCTGTAATTACTGAGAAATCTACCACAAGCACTACTAACTCTTTCTTCTGCTAATTGGTGTATCCTTCTGGAGCCATCCCTGCAGTAAAAAAGTAGATAATATCTACAAAATGGTTATTTGCTACTCGAGCCGTGAAGAGCTGTGCGTCAAGCAACCCTTCCTTGAAATTAGTAGGCTCCTCCCCTGTTTCAATTCACGAAAAATGGTTAGGTCCTGCATTCAACCTTTCTGGATTCATAATTACTGCAAAGTCATATTCTTGAAATAGTAGCAACCACCTGCATATCTTCCCCCCCCAACACAGGCTATTGACTAGGTACTTCAAGGCCGAATGGTCTATGTACATCTTGAAATGTGCGCCCAAAAGATAGTGTCTGAAATTTTGGAGCACGTACACCATAGCTAATCCTTCTTACTCTGTCATTGAGTAATTCTTCTTAGCCTTTGACAACTTTCTACTTGCAAATGCTATAGGATGATCCAGCTATCCTTCACCAGCCTGTGTCAACACTGCCTCCAACACAATACACGAGGCATCAACGTGCACATGGAATTCCTTCATCCAATCCAGGAAGACCAAGATCGACACAGTAACCATATTTTATTTTAATACATCTAGACTGCGTTGACATTCTTCATCCCAATAGAATGTAGCGTCCTTCTTTAATAGCTTCTCCATAAGCATGGTAATTTGAGCATAAGCCTTGATGAAATTTTGATAGTATCCGGTATGGCCCAGTGTTGCGCACAGCTGTTTAACACTCCTCAGGGCCTCCAAATTGACTATCACCATGATATTGGTAGGGTCCACCATTATTCCTTTCTTGCACACCACATGACCCAGCAAAATCCCAAAGGTGACGCAAAATAAGCACTTATTCAGGTTCACTGCAATCTGATACCTTCGACATGTATCCAACATTAAGCACAGAATGGCTACATGGTGCTTTACTAACCCAAACACTGTCCAGTCATCAAAATATACCTCCAATAATTTTTGAATAAACTCCTTGAACGTCGTAATGACTGCACGAGAGAATATCGTCGACACATTCTTGAGTCCAAACAGAATCATAGTATACTGGAAACAACCCCATTCTGTCACGAAGGTTGTCTTACTCCTGTCTTTGGGTGCGATCTTAATCTGATGGTATCCAAAGAACCCATCAGTGAATGAGTAGGTCTCTTTCCCTCCCACATTATCTAGTACCTCATCAATAAACAACATCGAGAAAGGATCATGGACGCAGGCATTGTTAAGCTTTCTTAGATCCACACAAATCCTTATTTCTCCCTTCTGCTTCTTTTCCTGAACCACCATTGGGCTCACCCAATCAGATTCTTCAACTGGTTCGATGATGCCTACTTCTAGCATCTTATTTAACTCTAAGCGAACCTTTTCCTTGTATTTGGGATTAAGGGGATATGGCCTCTACTTAATAGGCTTCACATTCGACTTTAAGGTAATTTTCATCATGCCCAAGTCACCCATGATACCTTTTAAGTCCGAAAATTTTGTAGGAAAAAGATCCTGATACTCGCAGAGTAACTCAACAACTTTATCCACAGTGGCATCATCCCAGTAATCTTCGATCTTTGCAAATTTTTGTTTTGCTTCAGTACTGATGTTCACTTGCCTGGTTTTCAGTGGTGCGATGATGGCCAAATTTTCTATTTGTGGGCCTTCAATATCGTGGTGGCCTTTGACCTCTCGGATATTAATATTTCTTGGATCTTCATCCTCCCCCTCAGTAGTCACATTATAAAATTATAGTGGATAGCGCAACTGGGTGCTCCAATCTGTTTGAGCCAACTCCAAAGGATCCTATAGAATTCTGAAGATAGCTGCCTTAACCTCCTACAAAGCTTCTTCAGTGCTTTAAAACCCATCTTCAAAACTGAAGGTCATTAATAAACCCTCCCTTAATATATCCCACTTTCTAGTGCCACGGTGGAGCTCTGTTTTCAGGTACCAATTCATAGGGACTATATCCAAAGTATGAAAGAATAAGTGCACCCACTCTGGTTGCGGCTCTATTCCATAGACTTTAGTCCATTTCACCAAATGATCGCATGGATCATTTATCCCATCATATTTCTCGGTTAATTGTACCTTCAAACAAACAAATTTCAACCTCATCATCCTCCTATAATTGTGCCATTCATCAAAGTTGCCTTTGTGCATACCCCACCATTGTGCGGGCGTAGTGGGTAGTGCCAAGTCCAACACTTGAAAGCGATGATCCTTAGGTACTTCTCTTTCATAGGCATCCAAAATTGATCTACATCAGTTAAACCATCTTAATAGGGTAAATTTCTTACCTTTGATGAAACACAACACAACGATTTAGTCATCATGTTACAACGCAACTCAGATACTTCATGCAACCGATTATACAAATGCTCCAATTCTTCAGTTGAATTCGAGGTACAGGAGCTTTCATGGTCCCACGCAATCCACCTATCAGCTGTGGGATTAATCCAGTCTTAGTTTCGTGTTGTAATTTAGATTTGGTCCAAATCATCATCACTTTTATCATAGTCACGAGTTGGTTCAGTATAGCACAATCCTTCTGTAGGGTCCAATGATATTACCACACGGAGCAATTTCCTTTCAAATGAAATGTTCTGCTTCTTCAAGTTGATGACCCCATTCATATCAATAGCCTAATCAATTCCAAGGAGCGTGGGGTATGGATTGTTGTTGTTGATAATTTCTATCACTTCAAAATCAAGCAATGCGCTCGCACCTTCGATATCTACTGATACTCCATGTAATCATCCCATAGGGATGATCTTCTATTAATTTTCAATTCTAAGCTTGATTGGAGACCACTGCAGTGCAGGTCTCCCCATTCTCTCCCATGTTTATTTAGGCAAGACATTCGTGTCAGACGCCAGATCCAAAATAACCTATTCCATCTCATAGTCTCCTATTTGCATAGTAAGCCTCATCTCGTGCCCTGTTCTTGCCTTATGCTTGCTAACATTCTTGACTATGCTATGTCCATTAGGAGTACTTTCCTTACCAACACACTTATTTATCAATTCCTGTAGCCCCTTTACAACCTTGTTATCACAACAATTTCATACATGTTTTCAAGAACATAGTGAGTACAAAGGGCTCAATCTCTATGGGTGTGTTGTTTCCTAGTAGTTTGTCCTAACTTTCTGAGGTAGATGTCTTATTAAAGTGTTTCTTTGCCTCCATAAAAGTCTCCTTTGCACACTCCAGATTGAAGCCAACTTCCTTTTCTGGGGCCTTGTGGACCCACCCGCTTTCTTCAGGTTGTTTTCCCTTATCATCACCAGTCGTTATTCCACTTCTTGGCACAATATTTACATTCAGATCTTCCTCACAGGGCTCAACCCTCATCATCTGCAAGTTTTGGGTAGGCTACTGAGGCTGCACCTTCTTCTCATACATCTTAGCTATCAACATAGGGCATTCTTTTATTGTGTGGTCAAACTGAGTGCAATATTGACATGATGGGCGTGTCTGATTCAGACACTCCCATGCATAGTGCCCTGGTGTTCCACAATTATAGCAAATTACTTGTCCACAACCTCCACAAGGTCCTCCTCCTCCTCATCCTCGTCTGTGCCCCTAATATCCTCTGCATGCTCCCCTAGTGCCTTGATCTAGAGGCCGAGTTTTTGCTTACATTCGATATGTAGGAATCCTCTCCATCATTAATTCGTAGCTACGGTAGTGGTGCTCATCGTGGCCCACCAATTTGCAGAAATCGCAGAACAATTGTTGTGGTGTCTGCATAAAATTTTGCAGCAAATTAAAATTATATAATATGTATTTTCCATCCACCTGACAAATAGTGCACCATAGCGTGGGTCCTGCACTTGGGCCTACTAGAGCTTCCTGTCTCAAGGGCATCGATCCTCCCCCTGTAATGTAATTTGCGAAGATAGGGCAATGGTCTTTAGCATGCCCCCAGATTTTACACTTGAGGCACCAGACTTCCTCGTGCACCTCTGGCCTGGCCTCCTTTTCTTTTTTCAAGCTCTACAATTCCAAATAGATGTTTTGCAACTGAGAGTGAATTTTTTGGACTCCAAAAGACATGTCCTGAATAGGCGTTTCATGCAATCTCATCACGATTTCTAGAGTTTCCACCTGAGTTCCTATCTTTTGCTGCAATAAAGCAATCCTTAGGTGGGGCAAGAGCAAGGCTATAAACCACTTGTGGTGCTGACTATCAGTGAGATGCATATTAGCTTCGTGGATCACACACTTCAATCTTTGGTCTAAATCCTAGGGCATTTCGCTGGCCCTCATTGTGATTTCCTTGAATCAAATTACTGATTGCGAGTCAGACTTAAGCTTACCGAATTATTTGTTCAAAGCGGCCTGAGTGTCTGCTAATGACGCCAATGGATTATTGGTGCAATACATAATGTACCATGTCAGCACGCGATCCTACAGAGCGGTAACCAACTGTTCCTTCTTTATATTATCATCCGTAATTTGTTGTGTTGTCCACACAACCTTTACAACAAACCAAAACTGATTTGCATCCTCGCTTCCTAGGCCCTTGAAAGCTGGCAACTTCATTGTATTCGACATGTTGAACAACGGTGGTGGTGGTGGTGTGGGCGAAGGTGTATGTTATGGAAATGAAGGTGGAGGTGGTGTGGATAGATGATGTATTCACAGAAAACCCTACCTTATCAACTGGACAACACTTCGCGGCGAGGCCTGTACTGCTTCCTTGTCATCACTTGAAGGAGGTCTAATAAATGGGCTATATTGAGGACCTGCTTTTTCTTGATTTCTACAACTTCATCCACTTCACATAGATCCAAACATCAAGGCAATGGAATAACCCGTTTTTCACACAAGAGCATCTTAATCCAGGTATTCAAATATCTCAAATGCTTACCTCATGGTCCTTTGAAGAAGCGTTTCTCTGCTTCGCTGTAACTAACTGAGGTGTCAATCGTGAACTCTGTAAAAAATCCTCCTATAACCCAATCAAGCTAATGGTCGACAATCACATGATCTTATCTTGAGAATCTTCAAACCTACGCATTAGCTCTGAGGTCCACACTATTGAACCATCAAGCCTACACCTTCCTAGGCCATCTGCCAACTTATCTATCCACTCGTATAGCTCGATTAGGAAGGTGATAAAGAAAATTTCATGTATTTCTGTGTACAAATATTTGTACAACTCTGTGTACACATATTTTTCCAACCACTTCTCTTTTGTCAGGCACGGATTTCTATTCTCATGTGCTGTGAATTCATGGATCTTCCTATCCAACCACTTCTCAATTTCCTTCTTGTTTGGATTCCAGTGATGCGACATCACACATCTATTTATGTAGATCCTGATCTCGGCAATGGAACCATTTGTTGGCTTAATGGGTCCTGGCCCAAGTTCAAAGTTAGTTGTGCCAAACAAAACCCTACACTACTGGCCCTTTTGTCATCAACCCGCATAGTGCAAACTGAAGTCTCACCCGAATCAATATGGGGGGATGTTGGAACCAAACTTCCACACCTAGAGATCAGTGTGATGTCCCTTTTATGTCTTAGATATTCCTTTGCACAAATCTCTAAACCTTTAGGGCTTGGAACTGTAGTTTCCTTCAAATGGCCTTTAGACCTCCGTGAATATCTACAACCGACTTTTGTGGACCTTAACAGATAGGTTATCTAATTACACGCATTAAATACTAGCCTCAAATCAAAATCCACACAGATTAGCTTAAGTGCTTAATAAACATAACAAAAAGTATTATAACCTTTGCATAAATACTTAACATGCATTAGTTCCATTAATAAGACTTATTCAATATATTCATGCATGAATACATCATTATTTCATAAAGACATTATCTCATCACAACATATATCGCAAGCATAAATAAACAAAGATAAACAGATAAAACATATGAATTTCTCCAACGACCTTCTTTATTGATCTTCAGTATAAAGTTATAGACTCAAAACATCCTTGTGCACTCAGCTGCAGGGGTCTACGCACTCAGCTGCAGACTCTACTCTAGGCCTCTGAGCACTCAAATGCAGATCCTTTCCCCCCCTAAGACTTACTTCTTTGCGCTAACTCTCTAAGACTCCATTCATCGTACCCATAAACAAAACCATAGATCTACCTTAGACTCACTAAGACACACCTATTTATACAATCCCATGGTTCGCAGACCAAGGGTAGATCTCAAAACCAACTCAATATCTACATAAATGAGGGTAAAAACCCTTTTTGACTCCTGTCTACCTACGCACTCCGCATCCACAATTTGCAGAGAATTTACACCTTTTTGTCAAAATTTACATCAAAACTTGGGTTTTTAACCAAAAACTAACCCAGGGGACCCCATCCCAACAGTTTGGAAAGAAATGGAGAATTAAAAGCAATATAATATTGTTTTGTATGCTCAAAATGAAGGAAATCATTAATATGTTGACAATGGCTATTCCAAGCACATTTAAGGAGACAAACGTAAGTTTTTGACATGGAAACTATTGAAAAAGGCAATGTGACCTTAGGTAGTAATGCTTGGTAAGGTTGTTGGTAAAGGAGTTGTCAGTCTATTAAATGGAAGAGGTAAATCCAAGAATGTGTTATTTGTTGATGGGATGAAGCACATTCTACTTAGTGTGTCTCAGATGTGTGACCAAGGTGATGCTATGATTTTGAAGGCTAAGAATTGTCAAATCAAGTATGTAAGCATTGGATAAGTTGTAGATGAAGCTGCAAGAACAAAAAATAATGCATTTGTCCTAAAGAGAAGACAAAAAGGTGGTGCTTTTCAAATATTAATGATAGATAGTTGTGGAATAAAAGACTTGGACATCTGAATTTTTATCAAATAGTCAGATTGTGAAAGAAGAATGCTATCAAATATCTATGAGAGATCTCAAAGCCTAAGAATACCATATGCAAGTCTTATCTGTTGGGTAAGCAAGTTTGAATTCCATTCAAGTCCAAGGAGAGCTCACCAACCAAGCCATTTTAACTAGTTCATATGGAATTATGTGGACCATCAACAATGAAAACACCCACTAGTAAATTGTATTTCGCTTAGTATTGATGATTTTAGCAAAATAATGTGGGTGGCATTCCATAAGGAAAAATTAGAATCTTTTGATAAGTTTAAATACTTTAAAGTCATGGCTCAGAATGAGACAAACTGTAAAATCAAGAGCATAAGGTATGATAACGGAGGTGAGTTTACTTTAAAAGAGTTTGATGACTTTTGCAAGAAGGATGGCATCAAAGGGTAGTTCACTATAGAAGATACTCCATAACAAAATGGTGTAAAAGAGAGAGACAATATATCTATTCAGTAAATAGCTAGATCCATGATGGGAGAAAGGAATGCTCAATAGAGCTTTTGGGCTGAAGCCATTCATGCTATAGTAGTGATTCTCAATAATGCTCACTTCAGATCAAACAATAATAAGACTCCCCATGAGCTTTGGTATGGAAAACTTGCAATAGTCAAGCATTTTAGAGTATTTGGAAGCAAGTGTTATATCAATAAGAACGATGAAAATCTTGGTAAGTTTGATGCAAGGGATGATGAGATTATTTTTCTTGGATACTCTCATAACAAAAAGGGCTTTAGATGTACAATAAGAATACAAAAAGGATTGTTGATTGTATTGATGTCAAAGTGGATGAGTATGTTGAATCTGAAGTAAGTTAGCCAGTAAATACTAGCTCCACTGATCCAGTCAACAATGATGAGGAGGTCAATGAGTCACTTTTAGAGGAAGACAATGAAGAACCGCTCAATATTTAAGCCAAAGATCCTCCAAGGCATGTGTAAAAGTCCATAGGTGTACATACAAGAAGGAGGCTACTAAATTTCCCTACTTAAGCACATATAGCTTTGTTATCCATGGAGGAACCAAAGGATGTTGCGAAGGCTAGTGAGGATGAAAATTGGTTAAAATCTATGCACGAGGAGCTACACCAAATTAAGAAAAATCAGACATGGGAGCTTGTTCGTAGACCAACAAACAAGAATGTAATTGTCTTGAAGTGGTTATTTAGGAATAAATTAAATTAGCATGAAGAAATGGTCAGAAATAAGGAAAGATTAGTTTGCAAAGGCTATGTAGAAATCAAAGGTCTAGACTTTGATGAAACCTTTGATCCTATTGCTCGATTGGAGGCTATTAAAATGTTTTTGGCATTTTCTCATTTCAATAAATTCAAGATATATTAGATGGATGTAAAATATGCCTTTCTAAATGAAAAGTTGCAAGAAGAAGTCTACATAGAGCATCCGAGATGGTTTTCAACAGTCTAAACAACCCGATTATGTTTGCAAATTGAAGAAGGCCTTGTATGGTCTCAAGTAAGCCCCACGAGTTCAGTATTCCATGTTGGATAGTTACTCCCTCAAGTGTGGTTTCAAAAGAGGCACAACTAATAATAATTTATATGTTAAGTCTAATAACGAAAATTGTTAGTAATGGTTGTATAGGTTGATGATATTATTTTTTCTAGTTTTTCATATTCACTAACATACCCGTTTGCAGCTGATATGAATGTTGAGTTTGAGATGTCTATGCTTGGAGAAATTTTTTATTTCCTTGGATTGCAGATTACACAGTCTTCCAAAGGAATTTTTATTTCACAAAGCAAGTATCTCAAGGAACTATTGAAGAAATTTGGCACAAAGGATTGTTCTTTGTCGAGAATACCAATGGTTATAGGTTTTAAGCTTGGCAAAACTAATGAATCACTAGAGGTGGACCAGAATTTATATAGATCTATTATTGGAAACCTCTTATATTTGATAGCCTCAAGACCATAAATTATGCAGGAAGTTGGTATTATTGGAAGATTTCAAGTAGCCTCGAGATAGAGATATCTTCTAGCAACCAAAAGGATTCTCAAATATCTTAGAGCCATGATAGACTATGGACTTTGTTACCCAAGAGGTAAATATGTTTCACTAAGTATTTATAATGATGGTGATTGGGCAGGTGATGTAGTTGATCAAAAGACTACTAGTGGTGGTGCTTTCTTTCTTGGATATTGTCTTATTTCATGGATGAGCAAGAAGCAAGCTTCAATAGTTCTCTCTCTAATGTTGAAGCATAATATCTTGTTGCAATAAAATATTATGGATGAAGCAAACTTTAAAATATGTAAAAGTGTTCTATGATCAACCTATTCCTATTATCTATGACAATACAATTTCCATCAACATGTCAAAGAATCATGTCAAGTGCCATTGCTTAATTGACCTTCCACTAGTTCCTCCAAAAGTTGGAACTAGTTTAACTAAAAACAACTTGAGATAACTAACCTTGATTGCTACAAATTAACAATCACACATGCAAAACTAGACTCTATTTCCTCCAACTCAAATTTACTAAATAAACTGGGTAACACAAGCCATGTCACACAATTTAATATCATCCAAGTTGTCTGCTAATATGGAAATTAAAATTTTCTCAATTTAATCAAGGCAAAATCAAATTGAGAGTTTTTTTGCTCCATTTTTCAACAAGGCAGCTAGCAAGCACTCTCATCATATTAGATGAAGCTTCCAGGTCCATGGAATCCACATGATCAAGGCAATTTTTTTACAGGAGGAGCATGTTGGTATCTTTTCCATTGATGTCAAAAGGGGAGAAGAACTTAAAACAACAAAGATAAAAGGGGGAGAAGTATTGGTGATAAAACAAAAGAAGGAGAATACCTCCAAACAAAAGAAATGAGGAGAGGTAACACCACAAGATGAGAAGTACGCCAATAGAAGTATATTAGAGAAGCAACACACAAAGTAGCAACATTAAAGGGGGAGAAACATGCAAAGGAAGAGAATACAAGGAGAAATAAGAAGTACACTTTGCTTTTGTATTTATGGTGTTGTTTAATCAAGGTGTTGCTATCAATGCCAAAGGTGGAGAATGTTAGAATTGTGTTGTCATTGATGAAAAAGGTGATGAGGATGAAGGCAAAATAAGAAATGATTGTAAGAAGTATGAATATTATCTCAAGGTATGTAAAAGGAAAATATGGAGAAGGTGCAGTAATTTTAAAGTCATTTTTAGCTTAGAAGATCACTTCAAGTGCTTTGGGACCCACTTAGATGGAAAGAGCTCTGAAAGAAATTTATAGTGGTATATGGAAGTCTGCAAATGGCCCTCTGGATCAGATGAAGTTATTTCCAGTCAAATTTCATACCACTAAATTCAAATTGTAGAGTTAAAGTTAGAACAATGGCTAGTTATTGACAAAGTCGACAATTGAGCACAATATAACAAAGCTTATAGAAAAGAGGCTAAACAATGAACCGAGCAAAAATGGTATGACATTAGAATGGTGGAAGCAATGTTTATTGGCCCAATGACAATCCCACTATACAATTCCTCCCAGTAGGTCTACCTCGAAAGGATTCAAAGTTGAGCAGAGTAGTGAGCGCTAGGATGAAGTAAGCCTAGGAGGACATTAGCAACATGAAATGATTTCATTGGTGGATTCATTCAGTGGTGGTACCTAGAGCCATGTAACCCTAGGAGGATGTCAACAGTATGAAATGATTTCATTAGTAGAGTTCTGCAGTGGTGGTCCCTAGAGCCATGTAACCCTAGGAGGCCTGCCCTAGAAGAAATTAGAGTTACACATAAAGAAGAAGCCCAAGATGACTAAGTGTCACGATAGCATAACAGAGGGGAGTAGTAGAGAAGAACCAATGATTAGGGACTTGGGAAATTGTGGTAGTCACAGTATTGTAAAAATATTGAATCCAATGGTTTTTTTGTTTAAAAATTTAACCAATAAATTCATCACAAAACAAAAAGGCTTGAAGTCCATTCTCTCTCCTTAATGATGATGCGTGGCAATATTTTATTGGTTCGAGATGACATTAGCATGATGCTGGATCTAGGGACACATGGCATGAATTTTCAACATTTTTGGGTGGTCAAGTTGGCCAAATCTGAGTGACACATGCCACCACTCAAAAGGTACCATGTGTGTTTAGGGACATTAGCATGACATCAACTTGGAAGGGCTTCCATGTAAGGTTTCAAAAGAGCACAAGGTGAAGAACTTAGGGCTGACTAGGTGTCAAGAAGAAGTCGTAGATTCTAGAGACAACTCACCTCAACTGATCATTGATTGGATCATGAGTGAAGTGGTAGTACCCACTAGGACGCCTCATCCCAGTCCCAGACCCTAGATGGTTTCAAGCGAGCATAATATAGGAGCTCCAAGCTGACAAAGCATCGACAAATGGTGTCAGGTGATGGCAGAGTCGATGACCAATGAGAATAGAGCACAAGTAAAAAGAGTGCTAGACCCACTAGATACATTATCTTGAAAGGAAATCAAGTTGGGGGCTAAAATCTAAGGACCAAGTCAAGGTTTTATTGTATTGTGAATACCAAGAACACATAGAAATGCAAAAGAAAATAAACCCTCTATGGTATAATGCAATGGGCCCGATGGAGTTATATTTGGTAGAATTAAATAAATTTGCCTTATGTTTGAAGGCTTAAGTATGAACAGGTTGGCAACATGAATTTTGGCGTTATACGCCATATTTGGATGAATGAGGTGGCAACTTTGAATGCTTATCAAGAATTGGTTGACAATTTGATTTTGGCATGTATGTGAAATATAACAACATAATGCTAAAGGTTAATATATTGGGTTGTGTTATATTCTTTCCACGTAGTTAACAGGGGGTTTGAAGGGTACCCATAACCCCACTTTCGTTGCCCTGGAAAGTTTTGGTTTTGGACCCTATGTTAGGATGGGCGAACCCATCTGTGGTTTTGTGCATGATTTTTGCACATGTTTTTGGACGCAATGGTTTTCGGTCCATGGTATTGGATGCTTCGACATGTATAAATATGTATTGTAACATTGAAAGGAATATAATGAAAAGTCAAGTTGGTAGTCCCAATTTTGAGATCCAGGGGAAAATCTTTGTGTATATGTGTTTTATGTGTTATGATCTCGCATTATTTATTTTTTGGATTTTAGAATTTGTATGCTGGTAATTTCTGTATGGGGTTAAAACCTACATTTGGAATCAGAGCTGTTTTGGTTTCAAGGGGACGCCTTTGTTGCTGAGGGGTTTCGCTTGGGCCTGTGGTACACCCTGTTCAATGGGAGATCTACGAGATCGATTTTGGTGGTGACTGAAGATGGCGAGAAGTGGAAAGATAGAGATCAATAAATTTAATGGTCACAGTTTTGAGTTGTGGAAACTCAAGATGGAGGATCTATTGGTGGATAAAGACCAGTGGATTGCGGTAGATCCGTACTAAACCAACGGGAGTGTCCAATGAAGAATGGAAGAAGTTGGATTGGAAGGCAAAGAGCACAATATGATTGTGTGTCTCAGATTCAGTATTGCTAAATGTATCAGGGGAAGCTACAACGAAGGATTTGTGGGATAAGTTAGGGACTTTGTACCAATCTAAGTCTCTAGTGAATAAACTGTTCCTGTAGAAAAAGCTGTATAACCTGAGGATGAAATATGGAGACTCGGTGACAGAGCATTTGAATGCATTTAATACTGTGGTAAGTCAGTTATCATCTGTTGATATTAAAATTTTAGATGAAGATAAGTGCATCAGTTTGTTGTGTTCTCTACCAGATTCGTGGGATAGTCTGGTTATTGCAATAGGTAGCAATGCAACTGCTTTGTAGTTTGATGAAATAGTCTCATCCTTGTTGATGGAGGAGATGAGACAAAAAAATATGAAGAGCCAGAATGGTGATGCCTTGTCTGTACAAGGACAGTCCCAGAACAAAAACAAAAATAAGTCATTGAGTGGGAGATCTAAATCTAGAGGGAGATCTAAATCTCCAGGAAAACCTGTAAAGGTGGTGTGCTGGAAATGTAGAAGGGAAGGGCACTACAATAGGGAATGTAAATCTAAAGCTCCTAATAAAGGAAAGGGATCTGATGATGCTCCTTCTGCAGAGGTGAAAACCACCTCAGATGAATGTGGGGGTGTGTACTTGGCTTCTTCAAGTACACATGTAGATCATGAGGCATGGTTGATTGACTCAAGTGCATCCTTTCACTTCACTCCCCATAGACAGTGGTTCTGCGAGTATGAGAAATATGATGGTGGTGATGTCTTCTTGGGGGATGACAGGAAGGTTAGAATCATTGGTTGTGGAAAATTAAAGTTGAAGGTGCAAGGTGGAAGGGTTAGAATGCTTCCAGGTGTTCTACATATTCCTGCATTAGCCAGAAATCTGATTTATGTTAGCAAGTTAGATGATGTAGGTGTAAAAACAATGTTCGAGGAGGACACCTACAAGATGGTTCAAGGAGCACTGGTATTGATGCAGGGAGTTCGGATTGGAAATTTGTACAAGCTGCAAGGTAGCACTGTTATTGATGGATGCAATAGTTCTGTGGTTCCTAAAAGTGGAGCAGAAAATCTAATGGTCTCTGTAGAGAAGACCATGCTGTGGCATCAAAAGCTTGGACATATTGGAGAAAAGGGCCTTCGGATACTTCATGGTAAAGGTATGGTAGAAGGTATGAGTAATAGCTCTTTGGATTTTTATTTATGTGAAAATTGTGTATATGGGAAGCAGAATCGAGTGAGTTTCCCCTCTAGTAGTAAGAGGGCGAAAGATATATTAGAATTTGTGCACAGTGATGTGTTTAGACCTGTGAAGGTTCCATCACTGGGTAAGTCTATGTACTATATATCATTTATAGATGACTTCTCAAGGAATACATGGATATATTTCCTTAAGAAGAAATCTGATGTCTTTGGCAGGTTTAAAGAATTTAAGGCTCTGGTGAAAATAAAGGTGCTGAGGAGAGATAACGGTGGAGAGTTTTGTGGTAAGGAATTTGAAGAATTCTGTAAGAAGTGTGGTATAGCACGGCATAAGACTACTCCATATACACCTCAGCAAAATGGAGTTGCAGAAATAATGAATAAGACGTTGATGGAAAGGGCAAGAAGCATGCTCAGTGGTGCGGGTTAGGACAATAATTATGGGCAGAGGCGGTGGATACTGCATGTTACTTGGTCAACATGTCACCTTCATCAATGTTGGAGGATAAGACTCCACAAGAGGTATGGACTGGTAAGAAACCCTCTCTTTCACATCTGAGGGTATTTAGATGTGATGCATATGTACATGTTCC